>JARJDW010010147.1:0-34309 GCA_030264715.1 Adinopsis sp. GC000173
AGTAATTGAATTATAAAGTAATTGTCGATATAAAGTTGCTTATTCACATTAAATGAGCAATTAAAATATTACTTCTATACATCAATCAATCGCTATTAATATCAATTATGTTGTAGCATTTTAATGGTAAATGAATAAAAAGTAATCCAAGTCGTTCACGTATAGTCGTATATTGGCGCAAAGTGATTATGCAAATATTTATTGAATGAAAATGACTTGTAGGTATAGTTTGAGATTGAAATTATCATAACTGTTAGATTTAAAATAAAATAAAATGAAAAAAAATAAATAATTTTTATTGCAAGTGTGTATACTACACGTATAAAGATAGATGCATTAGTTGATATGTTACATATATACATATAAGGTTATCTGTAATCTTGATGACGAATGAAAATATTTGTTGTGTATATGGTCATAGCACGCGCACGTTTTCTTATTTGTAGGCTATAATTTTGACAATGGTTGCTTCTGTAGAATTTACTCTGTTATAAAAATATTGTTTAGTAGAGGTTTTGGTGCGCTCTGTATTTTCAACTGCTCCAAGATTTTATCTTTCACTCCTACTGAAAAAAAAGTAATTCAAAATGTAACAAGACAATTGATTGAAATTATGTTTGCGAGTGCTTGCGATAAAATAACATTTTTTAAAATTCCATAATACAGCTAAACCGTTTTTTGCGCGGTAGAGATATGATCATAAATATTCACATAAAAAATTGGTAGCTGTAACCACTACACTTTGCAAAATTAAGAAATTATAACCGAATACAATTTGCAGTAATCTAATAGTATAAAATGAAAGAAAGAATAATTGTATTTCATAGATTTTAGTTAAAGATTACATATGTTAGATCAAAGGTGAGCAATCTTATTTGATAGCAGGCCTATTATGTAGATGCTTTTTGGTGTCTGCATATTCAAAAAGTAATAAAATGGGAATCGTTTATAATAAAAGTGAGAAGATTAAGCTGTTCTCTTTGATTGTTTGTGCAGATGCATATTTTTACACAAAAAAATGGTATAATAATGGCAGATTTGATTAAGAATTGAACCAAATCTGTATATAAACAAATTTGCACTAAAAAATGGTGAAATTCATCCAAAAATTATGAAAAAGCAGTAAAAATTGTGAAATTTATCAAAAAATTATAAAAAAACAATGGAAATGGTGAAATTCATCAAAAAATAATTTAAAAAATTGCTGAATTTATCGAAAAATGATGAAAACAAAACAGTAAAAATTGTTAAATTTATCGAAAAATTATAAAAAAAACAGTAAAAATGGTAAAATCCAATAAAAAATTATGAAATTTATATGGTTTACTCTTAGCTTACAATTAGAGTTAGATTATATGAATATCTAATTATTCTATTTGTAAATATCATTAATTAGATAAGTTTAATTATTTGGGCATAACCTATTACGTATAAAAAAAATTGAGGATTCATTGATGGATAACATGTACCTTATTACATCATCATTTGAAAAATTACTGCGTGCTAATTCTGGCAATTTGCTTCGTCATCGTACAAACATTATATGAAGAAAAGTTCCAATTCATTATAAAGGTCACCATTCATTCAAAAATTTTGAAAATTAACGAAGCATTTAATTCTGATAGCTAGTTGTCATGCCTGCCATGGATGACAGGTGCAAAATTTAAGAAAGTTGAAGTAATGAGTAAAATTTGCGTGTTAATTTGAAACTGTTCCTACTTCAATAAATAAGTAATATACATTCATTATTCATTCTGTGTTGAATGAATATATCAAAAAGTATATGAAATACGATAATTGCCGGCAAATTATTTTCGTCGTCGAGAATCTAAAGAATCTATTAAATAGAGCACCCCCTGTAGAAATGCTTATTTGTGATTTGTGTGGATGTTTCTTAAGTAGTAAATTATATATTATTAAAGTTTAAAAATGCGCGCACGTCTATATTAAATACTAGTAGTCTGTACACACGCACACAACATAATTTCGTTTCTTATATTTGCTGTCTGTGCCACGCCAGGCGAATGGGATGAAATGAAAGGTATAATAATAAAAATACATATACACAGAAATTGAATATAAAAAAAGAAGGAAAGGTCGATATAAGTGTGTGGTAGTAGGCGCATATATGAAGACACCACGGCACAAACATCTTGCAACAATATTCGAATGTTGCGCGCAGTGGCGCAAAGTCAACCGTCATCAGTCCATTAAAGCTCTCTAATATCTTTGTTCCGCTTACCATGAATGAAGCCTTACGTTTTGTCAAATATCTACAGGGTGTATACAAAGCATCCATTTAAAATTTGATTATTTACAAATAATTTCGAGTAAAAGTGTTTCTAAACATATATACGTAAGCGTAACATCAAACAAATCTAGATTTTATAGGGAAGACTTGCCATTAATGAACTACTTTTACATTTTCTAACATATTATCTTATAGAAGCTTTTTTAACAAAAACGAGGCAATACAAAATAATGTAAGTATACCTCATGACTTGTCCAAATACAAAATTTGTTATTATTACACACATTTTTAGTAGATTATCCTAAAATTTTGCGAATATGTCACATTTCCCCTCGTCCAAATACAACATCTTTCCCATATTTATTTTTTTTAATTACTTTCACTCTTAGTAATAAAAATTGCTTATGCAGCTTTAAAGTTTATCAAAAAAATGTATTTGTATTGCAAAGATGTGATAATAAAGTAAACTTAGAGATGTTGATGTGTTATATAATAAGTGATGTTAGAGCTTCACCCTGTATAAATAAGTAAGTGGTAATGACTTTGCATTTTCGAGCTAATGCCCCCTTTTGCCTTCATCTGCGTTAAGTATGCACTATAACTAATAACAGGCATTCCGAAAAACCATTTATAACATCATAGCTTTCTTACCTACTACAACTACCTATATATTTATTATTATTATAAAAGCGTCATCATCAGAAGGCGAGCGCGCTCGCGCCATTTTCATTATTAAAATAATGCTTTTTTTACTCTCTTCTGTCGTGTTGTTGCGATGAGCGATTTCACCCTCTTGCTGTATACACACACACACACAGACATCGACATCGACATCGACATCCACACATATCCACACGGTTGCATTATTTTGAAGGGTGTTTGTGTGCATGTGTATGAGAGAGCGGAATAAAAAAGCGGGGAATTTCAACCCTATTCTGTATGTATACGTATGTATGTATGTATATATGTATGTATAGAATATAACATCAGAGCAGGTGATTATTGATAGAGCACGTCAGCAGCGCTTCGCTTTCGAAAATAATGTAGGCGAGGAGAGGAGAGAAAAAAAAGTGGAATGAAACGCTGACTGAAACAATTTCAATATTCAATTACAATAGAATGCGTCTTCAATCAATTCAATGAACATTCAGCATATATAGTACATACATACATACATATAGATGTATAGAAAATGATGACGACAATAGCGTTCCACATGACAACGTATATTCACTTGTTTACATTGCAAAGACGGGAAAAAAGAAATGCTGCTACTGCTCCATGCTACAATTCGTTTCTATTGAGGAAAATGATTGATTTATTATCAGCTATATTTATGCATGGTTTTCTTAAACAAAATAATTCTGCAGCTTTTATAAGGTATGTAGAAATACTTCTAGACAAAGTGTAACAAAAATAAGCAATAAAAATTAAATCTATAATAAATTATATATTCAAATTAAGTATAGCTAGTTGGAATAATTTGATAATCTACAGGTTGGAATAGTATTACAAAGTTTTAATAAATAATTTAGCAAACTTTACTTTTGTGTATCAAATTTATTAACTTCTACGAGTATTCTATAGTAAGGTCAGTTTATGTTTTGCCTATAAGTTTTCTAAGTCTACTTTTAATACATATTTTTGAATCAATGTTCTCTCGAAAGTTTAGACTCTAAACAGTAGGAACGCATTAGATATTACTTTTATATGTGAATTCACAAGCCAATGTTGATCTCAATTAATTAAAATTATTTATTTAAAACTTTCTATCTCTACTAAATATTGTTTTCGGTGATATTTTACCCGAAGTGAATAGATTTGTGTATATACATGTTTAATAATAAATTTATTTTGTTAATCTTCAAATAAGTATATACGATTGAAAAACCTTTATAATTTTTCTTATAATATATTATTATAGATATAGTTTGTCAATAAATTGCTCCAATTTTAAAATAAAATTAAGTATGATATGCAAATAATGGAATTTATTCATATTGTTCGTTCTTTTACTAAATATATAAACAGAAAACTTTGAAATTATTAATAATTTAAAAATCATTATTGATAAATTTGATATTTATTTATTAATAAATTGTAGTTTAACCTACATTAACTCAAATTTGAAGATAGGATCTGAAACAATGTTAATTTAGGTGAAAGGAATTATTAAATTTTAAAATTCTAAATTGCAATATTGTTACAACAATGTATGTTTTAATTTTAGTTTATAAAATAAGCTATTTTAATGCAGATATAAAAATATTATGTAATTAACACACAAAGATTGTATCAAATCATTAGAGAGAGAGATAATATAAAAGCACAAACTTACCCTAACACAACATGCATGTAAGCTTTTATACAATGAACGTTTATATTTTACTCTTACTCTCGCACTACTAAAATAACATAACCTTACATAACATGGCACAAATTATTATAATCTAAACTAAATAAACTTGTTACATTACAGTTTTTCAACCACTTTGTTCGTGCACATGAATATTGCCCGCGCGGCGCGCACAATCTAAATTAAAACCTAATTTTAATGTAAGTAGATTTTTTCAAAAACATTCTCTTAGATAACAACCAACAATAACACACATATTTTGCATTTTCATTGACACATTTAGAGCCAATTTAGAAAAATATGTGAAAATGTATATATTTGAATTATTCATGTCTATAGAATTTATTTATATGATGTGGCCATGAAAATGCGAGTTTTCTACATGGATTGCCAATTTTATCTACCTACTTTGTGTTATTATTTAATTAAGGGAAAGTTGGGTAATAGCGACCGCCGGGTAATGCCGCAACCTAGTCTATCTTAAAAGTTGTTAGGAGTAAAGATCAGATAAACGCATAAGTACCTTGCAAACATTGTGTAAGCTAACATATTGCAAACTGACCACAGTTCCTCAACAAATAAATTAGCAACCCTTGCATATAATATTTCGTGGTTTTGTTTTAACTAAAATGCGTATCAAAATTGAAGCCAAATTATTTCTATATATAATAATTATTTCTGGATTTGATAATATATAAACAAAGAGGAATTCTGCTGTACATTGCTGAATATTTTCAGATATAATTTGCACTAGATTGCCCTTCACATCGTCTTGAAATAAAATTTGTCTAACGGAGTAATGACATTTTAAGCCTATTTTGATATAAATTTGGAAAAGGCAACGAATGATGGTTTAGATGTGAATTATGTTCGGGATGGTCCATACGAAATACAGTTTACAGGAGATCCCTGATAATTACAAATGTGTTTTTTGTATATTTAACGACAAGTTTACAATATGTAGCTTCTTTACTTATTTTAATTATTAGAGCGCAAGTACCTTACCAGTTTTGCCATTACCCCATCATGATTTTTGCTCTTTTTTGATTTTTTAATACAAAATTACATTAATTTGGAAATTGTTTATATTCATTCAGATAGATTTGTTATTTAAGAACAATATCCAATTATTCTTAGGGGTGTGGGATTCCCCCACTCTTCCCTATTCATTATTATGGAATTCATTCATTCATATAAGGCCATAAAAATGCAATTTTTCTAAAAAGATTGTCAATTTTATCTATCTACTTTGTGTTCATTCATACACACAATTAGTTACTATACAATAGATTGTAGGTAAAGCAAACACACGAAATAAAATTAGCAATTAATTAATAAAATTATTACACAAGTGACAATCTTAAATACCAATCTCATACGTTAATGTCATGAAGTAGGCATTTAGCTGTAGCGGCAGTAGCTATAGCTAGCCAACCCAACGACCAAAGCTGTTTCTTTCTATATATCAAAAAGCGCACGCAGAAAAAAATCAATAATGCACTTAAGAGAATTTTATCAACTTCCTTGATAAACGCATAAATATGCATAAAAGAATTCCACATTGAATAAATTTCTCTTATATAATTACACCTTCGTATATGTGTATATATACGCAAACAGATTAATCTAAATAATAATTAATAATATTATAAATTTATTTTATATATTATTATAATTAAAAATATGGAGCATACACATAGAAAGTATAAATTCGCACATTAAAATATGTGCAATTATTATATACATTTTTTATTTATTAATTATTACATTCGCACAAATAAACCTATTTTAATAATAATAATAATACAATCATGAATAAAGGGGGATTTCTAGATTATTAGAAAATCTTAGTAATAAACTTAAAATTTAATTATTTTTATTAAATTAATTTACAATATACTCAGAACAAAAATTTGAATTGCTTATAATGCAAACATTGTCCGCGCCGACGAGTAAAAATTGAATTGTTTGAAAACGTCAATGTGTAACGACATATTTATACAAAAAACACACACAGAGAGAAAAAAGACACACAGCAAGAAGGCAGCAACGACAGCAGAGCAGATCAGGCTTAGAAAAATTATGCTGCTCGCTGCTACTTGCCGGAGAGAGAATTTAAAACACGGTAATACAACGACAAAACAACAACATCAACAACACACAGAAAAAAGAATCGCTCGCGCGCGGGCGAGAAAGAGAAAAAAGCACACCAATGCGATTCATGGACATGAAAAAGGGGCAGACAATCGTTAAATGGGCGGAGCGTGTTGATTTGTGGTCGCCATTTTGTCAAATAGTAGTGTTTTGTTACGAGACCTTATCTGATTGGAGGACTCCCTCCTTAACTTATAAGAAAATAAGCTTCAGATCGAACACCAACAATCATTCATACATTCTAAAATATACTAATCGCTAAATTTAATAAATGACAAAAACCATCATCGTTGAATAATTAATTATTTTGCAAATTATTAAAACAAGCAGAGAATTTTGTGATTTAGCAATAATTATTAGAAACAAACTCGTTGTGGATTTCATGTGCAGCACACAATGTAGAATATACATTTTTGCGAATCTAAATACGAAATACATAAAATAAGCGCTTTGTTGAGTTTGGTTTTAATAAAAGTTTGTTGAAGAAATGCGCGTTCAATAAATTCCTCAAATTTGAAGCGACGCCACGCCCGCGCCTCACCGACCACGCCCCATCTTCGAATCGGCACCAATCGCCTCTCAGCGTTCAACGACGCGATACGTACGCTGCCGAGCCGGTTGCCAAGGGTAACGACCAAAGCTTTCCTGCCAAGTTTTAGTACGATCGCGTATCTGATCGTGGCAACGTCGTGTTTTAACACACACACAACTTGTTATCTGTGTTGTTGTTGTTGCGTTTTTGAGTGCGTTTACTTTTTTGGCGTGTTGTGTACTGCGTTTTTTCTTCAAAAACGGCAAACAGATTCGTCATTAATTAATCCCGAACTAATTCAACTAGCATGTCGATCATCCACAAACGATAAATAATAATGTGTGTTGCGACGAGCATTGAAATCATGATGATGTGTGTTCTTACAATGTGCGTTAGATGCGATACGTTTGAGGATTTTTAAAAAAATTTGATATTGGTGAGTTGGAAAGCAAGCGTGCTTATCGATGATAATGATGATGATAAATAGGTGAATTTTGAAATTTTGCTCGCGTCAGCATTCAATGCGCGATTTACCAATTTCTCGACTGCGATAAGATTTTTATCTTAATCATATGTAGAAACATTCCTTGAAATTATCATCATCACTCTTGGAAATCATGTTTACTTAGTGCGATAAATTTAATTAGTCACAAATTGTTTTTCCGATATAGTCTACTTATGTACCTATATTACTCAATTAAGTAAATATTTTTTTATTACTTATACAAATTTACAAATATTCAGTAGACACGGCTAAAATTTAAAGTTCAGTACTTAAATTGCTCATAAAAATTATAAGTATTTTAGTTTTAAAATTGTCACATTGAATGCAGTGAGAGATTAGATTAAATTTGGCATATAAAAAATTGTATAGGAGTAGCTTAATATTTAAAAATTAAAAAAAAGTGTGAATTGAATATTATCGTATTATTGGTGATAAAACTAACGATAACGATTTTTTCCATTTGATTTTTGCAGATTAAACGTTGCACGTATCCACAGTCAAGTTCATCCGTGATCCGACGCTTAAAATCCTACTACGCTACCATTGCCTACCAGCAAAGCACAAGTTACCAAACGCGCTGCGCTTGCTCGTCCGTCTTTGGGAAACGAACCGATTTTTTGATTAAACTTACTTAAATGTGCAGTGTAAAGTGGCTTGATTGATTATTATTCCAAGTTTTTTTCCTTATTATAATTTAATTTTCTTCGGTGGGAGTATTGTGGACAAATGATTATGGAGATGACCAACGAAAGCGCCGCACGATGGTACGAAACGCCGCGTACGGGTAACTCTGTCAGCCCGACGTCGCACCAAGGGGCGGCAGAGGGTACGGTCGCATCGGACATTAATACGAGTGTCGCTGAACATATGGGTGCCTTTTTCTTAGATCCATCGGGAACGCAAAGGGCCGCCAGATATTACCATCAGAGCATGCATTCGCCGTATGGAAGTGTTGCCAGCCATGGTAAGTCACACCATTTTTTTATTCCCAAAAACAGTGATATAAAGGAAAGAAATCCATAAGTTTTGCGCAAACAAGTCTGCACAATTTTTATACGGCATAAATGGTGTCATAAACTACGTGAAATTAATTACAAACTCTTGTAAATAACTTAGTTGTTGGAGACTTGTTTATTTACCGCGATTTTAGTTGGTATACCTCCTATAAGCTCTATGAATGCAAATGAACACTTTTTGAGTGATTTATAAATAGGTTAAAATTCAATGCACTTATAAATATAAAACGATTCGCTGGTTTTTTTTTATATAACAAATTGAATTAGCGTGATATTTCGTATTATCAGATTGTTTTTCTCAAGTTTACTCCTTGAAATATAGCATTGATAAAGTATAGATAAGCGCTGATTTTTTTTTCTATTCCGCGCGCGCTCTATGTGGAAAATTGAGTAAATCTAATAGTTATTGCAGACGTCATTAAATAAATATGAGCGCGCGCGCAAATAGTTTTTTCATGATTTCGTGTAAAATGTTAAACTACGAAACTGGGAAATTTATAAATAATTCGCTAATTCCATTTTAGGAAATATCTATGGAATTGCTAATAAAATGTAATTCTTTCAACAAAATTCATTTTATATTCTATATACAGATAAATATGAACATAGATAGATAGATAAAATTGTCAAAAAATGTATTTTATACAATTGAATTTTTTAATCACGTTTTATCATACGCTAACAATCATTAAAATGGAATAACACACAAGTTTTAGATTTTAAATGTTGAATCTACTTGAAATTGTAGTTTTTTTCGTTAAGTCGTGTAAAATGTTAACTACTAAAAGAAATTGATGCGTAATTCGGTTTAACATTATGAAATATCTATGGAATTGCTAATAAATTTAGACAAATAGAGGTGTGACAAAATTACATTTTATAGACCTGAGTTTTAATCACTAATTTGGTGTTATCGTGCGCTAAAACATCACAAATTTTGAATGTTAAGTCTATACTTTAAACTAAATCGAATTTTTATATTTCGGATGCTTTTGGTACGAATGAACTATAGAAATATACCCCAAATATCAAAAAGGAGGACTAATAGCATCATTTCGGTGTTATCGTGCGCTAAAAAATCACAAATGGAACAAGCATATAAGTGTTAAATCTTGAATGTTAAGTCTATACTTTAAATTAAATCGTATTTTGATATTTGTGATACTTTTGCTGATAATAAGCCATGGAAAAGGAGAGCTAAGAGCATCATTTTGGTATTATCATGCGCTTAAAAATCATAAATGGAACAAAACATAAGTGTTAGATTTTGAATATTGTGTCTGTAGTTTAAATGAAATCGTATTTCGATATTTGGGATACGTTTGGTGGAAACAAGCCATAGAAAAGTGTACCAAATATCAAAAAGGAGGACTAATAGCATCATTTCTAAATTATATTATTCATTATTTCATGTAAAATGTAAACAACTACAAAAAGAAATAATTAATTAGTTCTGCTAGTAAAATATTTTAGATAAAATATTATGAATTGAAGCAAAATCGCATTTTCTAATCACTGATTTGGTGTTATCATGCCCATGCGCGCTAAAACAATCATCATGAAAATGGAACAAAACATATTAGGCTTTTGAATGTGTACTTGAAACTATAAATTGTAATTTAGAAATTAAGCTTACCTACATACACACACATAACAAAAAATAAATGTTAATTTCTAGTGAGTGTGCGTGGTGTTATTGTTGATGTGTATTGTAACAACAGGAAGATGAAAATGATGTAAAAAAACGCGATAAAAATCTCATATTTTTTATTTTCCTCGTGGTTTTTTTGTGTATATGTGTAGGTATATAGTAAGCTAGTTTTTAATCCAATGGAAATGCGTAAAGTTAGGCTTCATAATTACAATACCAAATTATGCTAATTGCTAAATTCGATGTCAGAAACTTCACGAATTCATTCTTAATAACGAAAAATGCAAATAGAAACGCTGAAACTTTAATATTTATGCTGCTCGAATTATGTACGCCGGTAAAATTAAATCTAAAGTAATTTAATGATTAATGATTCTGTAAACTAAAAATTATTATCGCTCATACAAATTACCCAAAAAAAATCGAGTTTAATTCAAGGTTGTACAAATAGCGCCGCGAATTTAGAATTGTGCAAAAACAAATTACGTACAAGGATTACAAATAATAATTAATTAGAAAATTACAATTATATATTAATGCAATTGTATTCTACAATAATAGCGCACATAAAGAAATGCATACATATATGCCTATAGATATATTGATTTATTATAATAATTGTTTATCATTATGAATATTTATTAGTTTGCAATTTTTTTTCATATGCTGTTGTTGAAATACAAAAAGCGTTCATGTTTGTATGTTTCGAACGTTAATAGAAAAACAATAAATTAATTAATTACGATTGTGTAAATAATGTGAAATTGTTTGTTTAAAAAAAATATTTGTAATTGTGTTTAATGAAATAAAAAGATTAATTAATTAGCTAATTATGTATTATATTGTAGATTGTTTCGTTTTTTTTATATTCATTCTCTCTGTGTGTATTGCTTATTTAAAAGCATAAAAAGTATTCTCAGATAGGTATAGTTAATTAAGTATTTTTTAAACAGTCATAAAATAGGCACTAATGATTTGCATCGCGCATAAAAAAAATGGACAATTTTTAACACGTAATAAAATAATGCGTTTAAGATAATATTCTGAAGTAGTTAATAATGATTCAAAGCGTATTATAAAGTCAACACATGTAATTATATTAGTTATCGGATTTTCGGAGAGAGCGCGAGAGAGGGGCATCATATAAATAGACATAATGAGTAGCTGTTAGTCTGATAGATAACTATAATTTAGTTTATCTTCACATACACACAATATTATAAACATAAAGTTACATTATATCCTCCTATACTATATATCGAATCCACAACACGGCCGTTTTTTTTTTGTATTACGCGCCAGCTTTCATATTAAATATGCGTTAAAATGCTTTATTATTATATTATATAAAAATATAAAAAAATTGATGCACGCTCAAATAGATCGCAGCAAATATAATTCAGCGTTTGCTGCGCAAACGGCATTATGAAGAATTTTAATTGTGTTCGAACAAAAAAATCGCTACAACATCTGTGTGTATGTGTTGTATGTGTGCAAAAGAAATTCCTTCCTCTATTTTTTATACATTTTGCTTGCTCTGACTTACATAACACAATATAATATTAAGTTTCACATTTTAATGAAGACATCATATTTTCGTTTGTGTTGTTTGTTTTTTGCGCGCTCGCAAAAAATGTTTAAAATCACATTCTTTACATGCATGTTTATCTAGAGCGAAAAATTTAACTTGCATATTGCATTGCTTGGCGCTATTTTAAGATCTAAACAACAAGTGAATGATTGTACTATTTAATGAATTCCGTGGAATATAATATGACGAGTTCAGTAACTTGAACTATAGATTTGCGGCTGTAATATCTTCTGAAAATTTTCTAACGACTCTCTCTATCAACAACTTGGATGTGTTAATTTTGCTCTGTAGCTGAAGTTCCATTTTAAAATCTACTACACTAGGATTTGAGACTAAGGGTACACTTTCAAGACAAAAAAACGTTTTCCATAAAACTTCAGCTACTTGGATTAAAGACTATAGATAGCTTACATTTTATAGCAAATGTTCAATTTTTAGGATTACTGCTTTATTTTCTTCAAATTTTCCTACCAGGGTCATTACCTAAGAACCCAAAGATTTAATTTTAACTAATTAGGATTTGCATAAATTTTTACATGTTTGGTTAGACATGGTTCCTAAGGTATCTTTACTAAATTTGGGGCAAAAGTTATTTCAATTTTTAGTTATCTAATATTTATATCAAATTTTGCCAACAATTCTATTAATAGAGACTAAGGACTTTTAATCAAATGCAGATTTTGTCTTGAATTTTGGGTTTTGGTCTGCAGTTTTAATATTTCCTGAAATTTTACTAACTGCCTAAGAGCTTATTTTTTAGATTCCTGAATATTTTTTAACACATCCATAAAATGAAGTGGAATAAAAGGTTTTGTATGATACTGCAAAGAGTTTAATGGTGTATAAAGCAACATTTCTAAAATTTGTTTCACATAACCTGCTCTAGGTGGATTTCATCCGCTATTAACAATAAGGGATGCATTTGCGCCATGATTCAATGTATGCCATAAATCCTTGTGTAGAATGTCATGCGACACACTATCAGCTTCCTATATACAATAGCTAAAAACTGAAAGTGCTTAAAATGAAGTTACATATAGTTAGTTACTTTTGCTATAACAAACATTGTATCTATCATTCAATATCCGTGCTAGCTGATGATTTAAACCCCCCGACTTTGTATGTAAATAAATAAAAATCGTATAGTTTATTACAAAACTTTTAATATTTTCTTCTATAAAAGTTTATTAAACAGACATAAAGCACAATTACAGGAAAAGTTGGCAATAAAAAGCGTTGTATACACACAAACACACACAAATGAAATGAATGCGCATTTATTTTATTATGAATACGCACAAATATTTTACGATTTGATGATGATATTTTATATGATAATTTAAATTCAAAGTGCGTTTTTGGCGGTAGAATATCACACGATTTCAATTCGTAGAAATCATGTACGAATAAAAACCGACGCATACAATTTATTATAACATATATAATATAAATTTATGCTCAACGTTTCTTTCTTTTATTATTTTTATTGTGTCTACTTGTTGGTAATAAATTGTGCTCTATGCTATATGTTAATTAACTATCAATACGAGAATTAAATATAGTGAAAGGTCAAATTGCAGTTTTTGCTTTGCCGATTTCGTATTCAGCGTGAGCGCCCGTTTTGGTTTTAAAATACCCGGCGTTGTTATTTTTCATACGAATGCACTTTGCCAAATATTTATGCAGGTCGATAAATTTCTACACCACAAAATCCAATAAATATTTAAAATCTATGATACTTGGTAATTGATAAACCACAGAATTAAATTCGATACACTTTGCTTAATTTTCTACTTAATTTCACACTCAAATTTTGTAATCTATACCATGGCATCTTGAACGTTTACAAGAATATGTGTTTTTGAATGATATAACAAAACTATCGTAAAATGTGTAACTTTCTCATTAATTATGCATAAGGAATTTTTTACCAAAGAAGAAATTTTATTAACCTTAACACTGAACTTACAAAGTCACCTAGAAATCAAAAAAATAAAATTTATAATCAAGCATCAGCGTTTTTGTCAGGCTGTAAATCTTATTAGGTATTATATTCTCAATAATGGATGAATGATTTTGTATGCTTTTTTTGATACAGCACACTTAAGTTTTGAGTACGTTTATTATACCTATACGTTGTTCGGATTATAACGATTGAATAAAAAAAACAAGAAGTTGTACTTTTGACCTTTTTTTGGTCTATTATGAAGCCGGAATGAAATAAAGCTATCAAAAAACAATAGTCACCATGTAGAACAAGCAATATGTCAATGCATGATGCTTATCTATTTAATTTCATTTATATATATTTTATTTCAAAACACCGCTATTGAAAATTATCTATGTACGTAGAGAAAAGTAAAATTAATGAACGAGTTTGATTAGCTAATAGAATTCGTTAACCAGCTCAATTTAGACAATGGAAAAAGTTTTTTATTTCGGTGCTTTAAATTCCTGTGTGTAGGTTTAATATCTCTCCGCGTTTGAATATAATTTCCTAGTAAAAAACTAATTAAATTCAATCAATAAATTATTATACAAAAAAAATCGTTACCTAAATCTATTCTATTAATTAAAAGCAACAATAATTTAAACACTTTATCAAATTAAGTTGGGTGTTGTAGGTGTAGAAAAGTGTAAACAAACAATTAATTGCAAATTAATTTTTTTTGTTGATTAATTATATACATATTCAATAAAATGTCGTAATAATATTACTTGTAACATCTTCATTCTAATTAATATTATAGTAAATTTCGCAACAAATTTATGAAATCAATAAAATATAACACAAACTATTATTAAAATTGTGCTGTGTGTATAGTTTATGCGATTCGGTGTTGTTGTAGGTGCAGTAGTTTATAACAACACCATGTAAAACTTTAAATGTCAATTAAAAAGAATACAACACACAAGTTGATTAACATCGATGATTTAAATGCATATTTTTAAAATGAGCGTTGCTGGTGTTGTTTCACATTTATAATACAGGAATATGTTTTAATTGCTTATGCAACTTGGTATTGAAAAGTGAAAATGCACAATATTTACAAAATAAAAAAGCCAATAGATCAAATATTCTAATTGTGTGAGTTGTGAAAACTCATATCATTCAATTTAAATCTATATTTGCAACAAAATTTTGAAATTTTTAGTTTAGTCACTTTATTAGTTGCTTTATAATTTTTCAGAATTCCATCTTTTGAAAATTTCGTCTCGTTTACATTGAAAATTATGCCCACCACAGAAAAAATTGCTTTAACGCCGAGTCAATATTTTATCACTAAATATAAAGCGGCCAAAATGTTTAAACTTTTTTAGTTTATTCTCAAAATTGACGTCTTTTTTACTTATTTTAATTGCACATCGAAATTATACTCACTTTCAGAAGGAACTTTGAAGCGAGTTTGCTTCATCAAAGCTGAGATTGCGAAATGAGTAAATAGGTCGAAGCTGGATATAATTTTATTCCCCTTTTATCACCTGTGAAAACAAGAATAAACTAGATACTAATATTCATAATTAGTTTTAATTTTAGCAGCTTTTTTGGTAAGGAGAAGTTTGCAACAGTTTTAGAAACGAACATGTTGTTTATGTAGAGTACTTGCCCAAGAAAAAGTTGTTGCTTAGCTCAGATACTAGTGGTCATAAGTGATTTAGAGAAATTTGTAATTTAAAAACGCTATAGTATGATATTACTAATTAAAGCAATGAATTAAAATGTGATATCTAAAAAATACGAAATCGATAAATCAAAGCGAAAAATGGTTATTTATAATTTCATTCAATAATTAAATTAAAATGGTTACATAGTTTATTGGATGGAATGAAATTGAGTTTGGTGTTGTAGGTGCAGTAGTGGTTTATAATGTTTGAAAGTGTAAACAAACAATTTATTGCTAATAAAAAAAATGAGAGAAAAGTAAAAGGAGATAGTGAGTGTGTGTGTGTGTGTGTAGTAAGCGTGTGTTTGTGTGTATGTATGTATATAGTAAAGAAGTATAAAAAGACGAACGCAACGCAGTAGTACCAAACATTATATGATAGTGTATACAAGTTCAAGTTGAAATACGATCCGTTTTCGTTTCAGCATTATAATATAAAAGTGAGTAAGCTGATAGGGCTATATCTCAACCGCCGCACTATCATAAAAATGTCCTCTCGTATAAGTTGGTAAAGCGCGCAACTTTCGTCCATTCCATAAATACGATTTTTTTATTATTTTTTTATTTATATGTATAAACAACGACGCATTCGTATATAAGCACACAGATGCAACAAATAAACCAGATGCGCGCTCCTCTTCTTCATCTTCTTCTTCTTCATCTTCAACAACAACAACAACGCAATACATATACATATACAAAAACACCATAAACATTAAACATCAACTTATTCCATTTTAACATAAAATTCCATCAACAACATTTTTGCGCGCGAGCTTTTTTTGCCCCGCGCTCGCGCGCGCTGCTCCTTCTGCTGCTGCCTTATTTATTATTTTATATTATTAAACGCGCGCGTTGAATTCTCCCATAGCTTCTTCCTACCTACCTACCTCTCCTCATCATATTTGTTGTATACAGTTCGTAAATGTTTCTTTTATTGTTAATTTATTCAGTATGGCTTACTCACTAATTATCATACAACGGCGAAAAAATTTGTTCGTCTTAAATCTTTATTGTTTTCGTTAAAACGTTCACGATGTTAAACATCGTCCAAAAATCTGCGCGCGCTTTGATCAAATAATTAGTTTAAAGAATGATGTTAATCTTTAACTTTAAAATATTGACACACTAAAAACGTTTTGTTGTCGTTTTGTGAAAAGAAGTTATTAAAAAGGCATTAAATTTGCTCTCGCTACCAAAGTAGAAAGATATATATAAAATTTAGGTTGTGTTGTTGTGAAACTGTTTCGAAGCAGCAGCGCATTTGTTGTAAATCTATTGTAGACAAGATACTCTGTAGCGAAAATTAATTAATTAAAAATTAACCTCGTTTGATAATTTAGCTTAACAAATCCTTATTGCTTTAGCGTATAGTTTACTATTACTACTACTACTTGTAGTACTTCTACTACAACACACACAGTATACCTATAAATTTACCGCATGGTCTTGGAATATAAATAAGTGTAAAATATAACATAAAAAGCAATTGAAAATAATCTACCTGCTTCATAACATATATTATACCATAAAACTAATAATAATATACTATAAAAATTAAATTCAATTGCTTATGCATGTGATATATACGTAAACGCATACTAATAATTATGCATCCATCATGCAATTACATTAAAATAAAAACAAATATTCTATTCCTATATACCTAGATACACATGCTATTTAATACGAGCACTGTATATTTTTTACATATGTGTGTTTTTGGTGATATTCGCCTCCTCTCTCTGTCGCTCGCCGCATGTAATTTGTTTTAGTGTTCTCATATATGCACAAATACACATACATATATAGATTAGATCAGATTGTAGATCGCGCGCGCAGGAAACTTCCTTCCGGTTTTTATAAGCGTTATACAACATAAAAAATATGTTATTATAATTGTATTACTCGGATGATAATGATAAAAAACTATCATGGATATAATGGTTGCTATCAAGAACGATATACTAACCAAAACTAACAAAAAATATACTATACGCTCGCTTATATATAATACGAAACATATTATTTATATATTGTATATATACCTACATATGTTTAGCTCGTCTGAGCAAGCGAAAGCTAAAACAAGCCTGAAAAACTGATCAATACTACGTCGACGATCGATTCTGTATAATTTAAGCATTAAGCTGGTTTTCTGCTATATGTACGTATTTACGATATGTGGGAACACCTTTTGTTTTGCCTTTATTCGCAATAATATTTTCATTCTCAAAATTGTCATTTTTAATCATTTTTCCTGCGAAGCTGAATTTGCTTAATATGTATTACCTTTTCAGTTTAATCTAATTCGTAGTAGTCTTATCTATTATAAATATTTGTTGTAANGATTCTCAAAATTGTCATTTTTAATCATTTTTCCTGCGAAGCTGAATTTGCTTAATATGTATTACCTTTTCAGTTTAATCTAATTCGTAGTAGTCTTATCTATTATAAATATTTGTTGTTGTAATATAACTAGGCAATTTCATCATCATTTTTTCATGAAGCAGAATTTTCTTGATATTAGTTTTTCTATTTTATCTAATTGGTTTATAATCAAGTTAATGATACTATTAGCTTTACGTGGTGAACCATAATGTTAAAATTGTAATATAAAATATACACTTGGTAGATTCACAAATTAGTGAGTAGTTTAGTTAGTTAAATACGCGTATATTTTCTGTTTATATATACATAACTACGTAACATCATTTTTTATTTGAATATGATTTTTAATAATTTTTCATGAAACTGAATTTCCTTGATATTTATTAGTTTGCCTGTTTTGCCTATGTAATGTTCTGCATAAAGAAATTCAGCAATGACCAATCCTTGTAATAAATTGTAAGAATTTTATTTCTTGATCTTGTTTGGTCTAATTTCTCTAATCTGCGTATCCTGTTTAAATTTTGTTGATTTTTACAACGAGAACCTTGCCGTGTGAACGGGACTCAAGTATTGTTTCTGTTGAATATGCAGAAATAAAGTACAGTATTGCGAACACTCTGTTTTACCTTATTGATAATAATCGTAGTATAAATAGGTACTGAAAAACTAAATTTGCGAACAAAATAGGTTTTACCTAATTGGTAATAATCATATTATAAATACGCGTGCACATTTTCTGTTTACATAACTAGTAGTCGATACGGCCGGTTTTGAAAAATCTATTAAATTTCAATTTATATGCAATAAATATGCATTGATTGATAATAAATTCGCCTCTACGAACAGATGTCTGGCTGGAAATTAGCAATAAAATTGAAAAACTTTTGCCATCGACAAGTTTGCGGCGATTCCGCACGCCGCGCGCACACGCATTAACTGACTGACTGAAAAAAAAATAAAGAACGAAGTTACTTCCATTCCATTCAATTTTCCCATGCAACAAGGAACTAAAAAAAAGTTTTAATCGTGTACAATTGAAAACTTAACGCACATTCAACAATTCTAATCAAAAACGATTCGAGCAATAAATATCGATTGTTGGAAAAGTTAAATTGACTGCTTTTTGATTTTCTGTAATTAACGTTTGTATATTGTATGTAACAATCGGTAATAATAAACAATTCCAATTTGCATCGATCAATAATATTATTTTATAAATAAATAATGTAAGCAATTATCTAATTGCGAATCAATAATTCATGTTTATTACATTAGATAGGAGAAAAAATTAGCTAACAACCTTTGGTATGCGCACGTTACATCCATCATCGCGTTTTTTAATCCTTGACTGTGTATAGATCGAGCCATTCTTAATATGTATATAGTATAAGTTGTAACACATGTATTTAAAACAGTAAACCACTTGTTTCTTCCATACTATTGCAAAAAAAGCATCGCAAGAGGATGTTGGCTGGTCATGATTGAATTGCGATTCCTCAAATAAGAGCGAAAAAATGTATACTATATAGCGAACAAGATGCTTAGAGACATGCAATCCGAATAATATTCCATGTAAAATAATCGCGTTTTGTTCGGGCTGTTGAAATATATAAAAAAGGAGTTAAAGCCATGTAGTAAGTTTTTTTTTGCTTTCTCGCAGATGAAATGCAACAACTACATTTGCAGACAGCTTAATTTATAAATAAAAACACCGTCAATGCTAATTGGAATGCTATAAATATTAATTTTGAAATTACAATTTTTGTATGAATGTAAAAAATCGGGTTTAATGTCTAAACCGAATTCAAATGTATTTATTCAATTGATTATAGAATAAATTCTTCAATTTTTGTTGAATATATTGCTTAGTTTTAGTATACCTAAGGTGTCAATTTTATTGTTTAAGTAAAAAGCTAAAACTAATTGGAAAGCAATAAATATTTATTTTTAAATGACAAATTTTGCAAGAATTTTGATATAAAAATTCAATTTTATGACTAAATGAAATTCAAATGAATTCACTTGAATAAAGCAGAAATTTACGCTTTGATTTTGCTTAGTTTTTGATAACATTTTTGTTGGTACGCAAAAATGTCAACTTTATTGACCAATACTAATTGGAATGCTATAAATATTAATTGTTAAAATACAAATTTTGATATAAAAAATCAATTTTATGACTAAACAAAATTTAAATGTATTCACGGTTTGGTTTTGCTTTTGCTTTATCTCTTGGTCAAACTTTTTGATGAATGTATAGCGAAGCAAACAAAAGTTTTAAAGGTGTCAACTTTATATTGTTAATGTCAAAGGTGGTTTATATTATTGAAACATTTTAACGTCGACAACTTTATGGCGGAATAATGACAGAGGGAGCCTACTTGCAAACAACAACAACAACGAGTGTATGATTTATTTTCTTTATGTGTGTCTTAATTATTCCCATGCATTTTTCTAAAATACACACACACACAGACCATATATGTTAGGTATATAATATATATGAGTGGAAAACAGGAAACTCCGAGTGGATTCTATACTGAAATGAAAAAAAAACTATATATAATAATACGTGTGCGTGTACCCTTCTAGGTAGGCATCTGCGGAAGTCCGTTAGAATCCCCGCTAATCTGCACACTATCTCCGATGGGATCGCGCGATAATCTTTCATATATGCATGGCGGCCATTGTAGGTCTACGGTTAATATGGCGGGCCAGGTGAGGGGTGAGAAATACACACACACACAGCACACATAGACACACACACTCTCGTTCGCTCCCCAAAATAACGAATGTGAATGTGCGAGTGTGCAATTTATTTACGGGGAGGTTTATAATCAGATAAAATGTTTTGCACGAATGGTACTTGGTTACGATCACAGATGCCTCTAAAAATTTTCAATGCGGGTTTTATTAATGGAAATGTTGCCTCACTAAATTGTTACAACCCTCCCTCATCATATTATTTTCTATAGAGCGCAATCCTTGTGTGGGATTTACATACAATTAACCACCAAACATCCATTAATATGGGGCATTAAGCATTCTGCATTACATTTAATTTGGATATTAATTTACTATGTATCTCTGATGTGAAAAATATTAGTAACATAAGTAGTTATAAAATGCGCATTGTTTTTGTATATTATGCGAAAGATACAAATGATACGTTGTTGCTCAACAGTTACTCTAAACGCCCAATAGTTTTTTATTTACGGTAACGTCCAGTTAAACTAATTTTCATTTTGGCGATTTTCCTGTTTGCGTCCAAGCATATAATATTAAGCTAAAAATAAAAATATCAACGTAAATACCCACTTTGTTACATTGACCTTAAAAAACTAATAAATATATTTCATGATTGATTGCAGCATCAAGAATGTCATCAGGGCAAGTGTGTCGACCACATTTCCACGCGCCCTTGCACCCCTGGCTATCCGACTCGAAACCGCTAAACCATTCGAGTCCATGGGTGCCGTTCGGCGGTGGCGATCCGGACAAATCGCAATCGCCCTCCTCAGTGCCCGTCTCGCAGCCGCACAATCTATTCTCGTTTCCACCGACGCCGCCGAAAGACAGCACGCCGGATTCGATAGCGCCAGCCGGCGGACAAGAGTACCAGAGTGCGGTGGCGGCGGCAATGGGCGCCTTCATGCACGAGAATCAGCAAAGCTGTGCGCTGGACATAAAGCCATCGGTGGCGGCCAACAATAAACAACGCGAAGGTAGTGACTATGAGGGAACATCAACAGGCATGTTCAATGGTAACTTTGAGAGCTCGTATGGCTCTGCGTATGGCCACGGTATTCATGGTGCAGTCTATTCGCCACAAAAGCAACAGTTTACCGGCCAGGGGGCACAATCGCCCAATAAACCACGCAACAAATCGAGAACGAGCGCCGGTAAGCGACTAATCGGCAATATACGAACAAAAAAAAATAAAACAACAACTAATCAAAATATTCCAATCATCAGCCAACTAACTATAATCCATTTTCAAAACGAAAACGATCACTTCAATTACCTACAATCTAATTACCAACAAAATTAAGAAAGTTTTGTTTGTAATTGCATCAAAAAAACTGATATCAATTCATCAGCGCGCGTTTATTAATTTACAATAGCGCACAACACGCTATATATAATAATTTAAAAAAAAATCTAATTGCAAAACAAAATTTCTATAATCAAGTCAAGGCCTTTGTTGCAATTTCTGTCATTTTGAATAATTAACCGCGCGCGCGGTAATTACAAAAGGATGTGTTTGGTGTTACAAAAAAAATTCTTTGCTCTAATTGCACTGAAATTCATATGTACATATATACAAATAACAATGCAATCGCGCTGTAAAAATTTACACAATACTCTGGTGAATTGATATCATACATACACACAAACAAATACCTACACCAAATGTCCAAAATAAAGGATATTCATATATCTAACTAAAAATCACATGGATATTTATTTAGCTGCAAATCAATTTTCGTGTTTAATTGAATATGACGATATTTGCTTGTTGTCTTGGAAGTAAATTAATACTTTGCGAGTGAGTTTGAACAAACCAGCGCTAATTTTCTGCGTTCTTAATTACAATATGAATTTTTATATTGGACGTTTGGTGCGAATGAAAATAATGGGTTGTGGGTGCTTATTAATTATATTTAAAATTGTTTTTTTGGGTTTGATTTACTACTAACTTTGTTGGTTTGGTTACGGGATTATCAAATTCAAAAACATAAAAGCTACAATTAATTTTTGAGCAAGCTTTTCTATATTATCACATATCTCTACGTGTTTTTTTACGTTTTTTTTTATGTTTTTTGGTGTGCGCTACACTTTTTGCACACACGTTGTAATCATCATTTTTACACCATTATTTTATCAATAACAACACCAAAGCGCAAGCATTACCTATGTTTTTTTGTATAATATATAATATAATATAAAATTTTTTGGAAGCCGGACGAATTACAACAGCAACAACAACAACAAACAGCAACAACAAAAGAAATTAATGAATGCTTGCTAGATGGTTATTGTTTCACAGAGTGTGGCTGTTGCACAAAGAACCTAACCTCGAGAAAGAGAATCGACTCTGCAATATACCTACCTACAAGACTTTTAATTTCTTCGGTTCGTAACATCCGTTCCGTTATCTGGGCAACAATTAACAGGTTGCACAGTATCCGCCATTTTAATATAACGATGCGTGAAGCAAGCTAATTAAAAATTGCAAAGAAACTAAGAGTGACTGCGTAATGAGTATGTGTGTGTGTGGATGTATGTGTATTTGAAATAAATGAAATAAAAAAATAAATGCAGAGAAATGGCAACGTTTACACACAGCAGCAGCATGATGGCAGGCAGAGACGATGTGTTTCCACGTCCTTCGTCGTTCCTCCACGTGGGAAATGTGCGCAAAAAGTTTTAGCAATGATGATGATGTGAAGTGGGAAGAAGAGGGCTGTTAATTAGTATTTCATCGCTTGGCTCATTGTCAGCGACCCGCATACACTTAAGACACAACAATAGATCGCAGAAAATGTTTCGTTTTATCAATGTGAAATTAGTCCTAAATTTAAAATTCACCAAGACTTAAAGTATTTAATAAGTATAGGAAAGAAAACTTTTTAAATTTAAAATAATGATGATCAGCCAGTTGTTACTAAAAATTCTTTGTATATATAGGGAATGCCGAGCGTTAATTATAAATTTAAATACTACTCGTATGTTTATATTATTTCTAACTGCACAGTTGCTTAAAATAATGATGTCTTACCAGTTTTTGATTTTTAAGGAACAAAGAAAAATCTTTAATATAGAAACTAGGTGTTATTTATTATTCCAAAACAATTAGATTTATGAGAATGCGCTGTATAGTATGAGTAATTGTCATTATCCAAATGCGTGTACATAATTTACGAATTTAGACGGTCGGCGCAGCTAGCTACTTGAGTAATACATGACGAAGAAATAATTAAAATAATTATTTAAATAGGTTATTTAGCTTTGTAATTTTTTTATATAATGAAATAATCTTAACGAAAAATCTAATAATAATATTATTTTATTATGTTTGTGCACTTTGCAAACTAATTTACTCCTAATAAGATAAGACTAGATGGTACCTACAACTTTTAAACATTTTTAATTTGCTAAATTATCCTTTCATGCTTATTTAGATAATTTTAAGCCATGACTAAGTTTCACATTAATAAAACCCATCGATATTTTAAAGACTAGGCAGCTTGTTTTGTTAATTCACTAGAAAATCGAGTTAAGGGGGCAATCTGCTGTTAAATTGATCGGTTCCTGTTTTACTAGCTTTCGATTGTTACTTTTTATACCTTGTATATATACAACTATAGAGAAAGAGAGAAAACGTACACATTGAAAATCTAATCGATATGTAAGGCAACAACAACGTTTGTTTGAGCGATTAAACAACCCTCGACGGAAAAAAAACTTTCCCAAAAACGGAAAAAACAAACATTTAGATTGAATTCCAGGCGTATAATAATAAAATTCGCATTTTGGGGATTAGACATTTACAATTGGTTTTTGGTTTTGGTTTAGCTACTTATTTGGCGACACTCAGGCACCTGGTGGCTTTACCATTCATGTGGTTAATGAGATTTTAAGGTGCACACACTGCTTCAACAATAAAATGCTATAATGTATCTATGAATACCGAGGACAAGCGCGTTTTCAATTTTTGCTATACCTATATATAATACGATCTTTTATATATATATCAATAAAAGCAATCGTGATCTAAAAAACGAAAAATTCAAAAAATAATAATATAGCGAGCTTTTGATGTGTAACGTAGTTTGTTATAATAGAGTCGCATGTCTTATTAATCTGCATGTGCTTAAAACGTAGCTTATACAATAGAAAAGCATGCATTTTTATCTGGCAGTATGTTTTTAAACAATTTGCAATACTAATCCAATGTTTTTTTCTTTTTGTCAATTTTAGAGGGCAGAGAGTGCGTAAATTGTGGTGCAACAAGTACACCGCTTTGGCGCCGCGATGGTACCGGACATTATCTATGTAATGCTTGCGGTTTATACTATAAGATGAATGGACAGAATCGACCACTAATCAAACCAAAACGAAGACTGGTAAGTTGCTTTCTCAGATTTATAAATACAACATCTCCAAGTGTGCGCACTTAATCGTCCGCGTCTCATTATAATTACAACGCTGCTCATTCAACACACATACACACACACCCCAACTAATACATATTTTCGTACGCGCAGAGATTTTGTTTCTCAGATAAAATTTCGTGTGTACGCTACTGCTTCGGCGTAAAGCGTTATTGTTTCGTATGGATGTGTGTGTGTATGTGTGTGCCTCGGAATAGCATTTTGATAACCATCAGCGAAATTACAATGCTCTAAAAAGAAACAAAAATGGATTGAATGTATTCTTTTTTCGGATTAAATTGCGCGCTCAGCGCGTGCAACTCCTCCTTTAACAAAATAAAAACTTTTTTTGTGTGAATGTGTATATATAGAGAGAAATGTACAAAAGCGAATGAAATTATTTTAGTTTTTTTTTCGGCGCGCGCCTTTACTGTGATTAATATTACGAGTTGCCAACGTTAATATACTATAATTTTGATGAATTATACTTTCAAAGCAGTTTGAAACACTTTTCAAATAACGCTTTTTCGCTGCTTTTAATAATTTCAACAAGCTTTTAAGTAGGATTTATGCAGATTTTCACTCATTATAATTCGTGAATCAAAAAATGCGCTTTCATTTACAATAGCTGCACGTATTTACCAAACCAATAAATCTATATAACATATACTATCTCAACAATATAAAACGCAATTTGCATCCACAAAAAATAATTTATGTTTTTTTCAAAACATAATGTAGATGAAGAGTGAAACAATAAATCGTTTTTTATGCGTTACTAACTTGTCTAATATGACATAATTTTGAATAATTATTTTAAAAAGGTGTTTCAATTTATAAATGTGTTCGAAAAGCAATTACTGTTAGAAGCCACTATGAAATATGAATTATGAAAAATGAATGAAACGTAATCTAGTTGGAATATTATAGATATACGATTTTTTTCCACTATATGCGCGTTGTTTTAGTGTATAGGTAATATAGATAACAGTACAACTTCCTATATAGAGAAGAGAAGAAGAGAAGAGACTCATCAATAATGCGATGTCGAAATGAAAGGTGCTACTTATGTGCTACGTGCCGTTTTTTCCAAAGCTTCATTTTTATCATTAACTTTTAATTTATGATGCAAATTCAGTTTACTATACTATTTAATACACCGTCGCATACAAGTGAAAGCTACTGCAAGTTACCTACGTTTGTATTTTTTTTAGAATTTGATTTATAAGTTGAATCATTTTATATAATTTACAAGTGAATAAATTATTAATGTTTCCTGCAAAAATGGATATGTGATAATAATTCATGTTCGCTTTACAAATAAGTGGTCATTAAATTGTTTCAATTGAATTTTTTTCGTCGATTTTGCCTTTTATTTATTGTCTTGCATTTTGATTTAGTAATCACATATGTTTGTTTATTTTATACATATGTATGAAATCACCTTTAGGCTACTTTTTACTATTTAAACTGGACTGAAAAAATTTTTAATTGAACATTTAATAACACTAAATTTTCAAATAGGAAATCATTTTACATTTATTACAATTTACTGGACTGCTTTACTGTTAGTGTATGTATTTGAAAGAAAAAAAAAATAAAACTACGGCTCTCTTGCACAATTTTATACACTAAATTCATGCAGTTTTATGTATATTCGCTTCGTTATTAAATTTAGCAACATTTTTAATTGAACGTTTAATAACACTAAATTTTCAAATAGGAAATCGCCAAATTCATGCAGTTTTACGTATTGTATATTCCCTTCGTTTTAATAAAATTAAACAAAGATTTAGCAACACTTTTAATGCACATTTAATAGTATGTTATTTAAAAAAAAAGACGGAAACGAGTTTACATTGTAATAATGTTTATAACATAAACAATTCTGGACTAATTAAAATATGTTTTTTTTAGTTTTTCAAAATAATATACTTAGTTGTGAAATTATAACAGTACACAAAAAAAGACTTAAAAATCAATTTAGTTAGAGGAAATATTTTTTGCATATTTATTTATTTAATCTAGTTATCATTAATAATACTAATTAATTTGATGATTACATAAATTGTTTAAATAGGAAAAACGTTATTTTCAGTTAACAGCACAAAAAATATCATCTTATAAGCGCGCACAGGAAATTTACCAACCGATCAATCAATCAACTGAAATTTTCTCATAATTATAGTAATTTTTAGTTTAAGAAGCAAGAATACATTTTAGTGATTTACTAATTCGTCCTTCCTGTTTGTGTTTAGTGCGCGCTGCTCTTCCTATTATAAATGTTTTGGTTTTTCGACGAATTTTATACTATACCGATATTGATTAAGTCATATGTGTGACGATTTTTATTCCACCCTCATGTGCGCGTGCCTAAAATAAAATATTTACCTCCCTCGGTGTAAGCAAGTTGGAGACAGGTGTCGAACATTATGCAAATAGTACAACAAACCATCTTATTATCGCTTTAAATATTTAAAACATAACTAGCACCTTTCATTTTATGACATTGTTATTAATGAGTGTTTTTAGTCGTCGTTGTGGTTGTGTTTCAAGACCATTTTCAACGACTACAGTAAATTAAATATTTTCATAAGATTAACAATTATATTAATTAAATATTAACGCAATAAATCATCGGCAATTAAATTTTTTGATTTAATAGATTGATTAAAATTTTTATAAAGAGAATGTGTCTTAGAGCAATATATGTATTATTTAAGTAGAACATCTTTTGTATAAAAATTTAATAATTTTCTTCATTATTGAATGACCAAGCTCAAGCCTGAAAGCATTGTATAAATACACCGCGCGTTTTTTTTTAGTTCTTCATTTATTATTATATAGAGTAAATACATTAACATAATTATATAAAAAAGCCTCTTTATAGGTTGGTAGCTGCCAGCTAAAAGGCATTTTTGCAATGCTACTACACTACTTAAAGCATGTGCACCTATCAAACGAGTTATTAGGAAATTGTTCCTTCATCTAATAGTATAGCTTTGAAACAAAACTAAATAAATAATAAAAGTAAAACAACGATCGATACTAAGATAATTAATCGATATATACACTCATCAATTAAAATACAAAAAAATGTATAACAAAACTTGATGTTCATTCTATTCGCTTGGATATATACAACACGTATATATAGAGGAGTATAAGTATTTTTTTTATACACGGACACACATTCGTTCGTATGGATTTATAAATATATTATTAGTAAATTATAATAAGCGAGCGCATTGTGCCACGCCTAAAACTAAACTTTCGAAAAACGGTAATGACAAAACAGACAATTAATGATCTATTGTAATTTCTTACAGATATACTATATAATATTCACTTAGCCAAAAGCGCAATGGAAAATGTCGTTCTGTTCGTTCGTTCGTTCGTTCGTATTGTGCAATTTGAATTGTTAATTAATTTATCGATTAGATAACGCACTTGTTTTTATTTCTCGATCTATAAAGAGGTACCTTAAGTTATTAATCAAATTTCGCCCTAGAGGGACTTGACTTCTACCGCTACGCATCTGGTCTTTTTTATTCCACACACAACTACCAAAACACTATACAGTGTGATTTTGCTGCTGCTGCCGAATCGACAAACGTTTAACGTTTTAACCGTTTAACATTTGCTGCCGATAGAAAATTACTTATATGATTCAAACAAGTTGTTTATACAGCTAAAACAGACTTGGTTATTATGTAATGTCAAAGTTAAAATAACCTTAAATGTCTATAAGTAATCGTTTTTATACTTTCAGTTTATTCTTACAATTAATATCAATAATACGAATCGGAATGTTTGCAAATTTGGTTAGCACTACCTACTGCAAACAACATAATTAGATTAAATAATATTAAATTGGTTTTCACTAATTCATTAATTATAATGTCAATCTTACAATTTGTCGAAAACAGAATTGCAAAATTGAAAAATAACCAAGTAAAGCAGCAATTAAATTAATTACCTTTTTTAGTTTAGTTCTTATTAACGTTTTTTTATTGAATGCTGTGTATATATTACAAAAAGGACAAATGTATTGTTCCTATCTCTATTTGTATTATGTATGTTTTTTAAAATCTAAAACATAGGTTTTTGATTTCATTCACTTCGCACGGCCCCGATCTATATTTAATAATAATGCTACTTTCTTCGCTCCGATTCATTTGCATATTATTGATTTATATTATTGCTTTTCCATTTAATAAATTGTTTATATGTGATTATTATTATTATAGCCTAATAATTATCTCTAAGTTGCCATGGTACACACATTTCTGCCTCCAGTGATCTTTCGTTTCTAAAAAGCGCGCACGTTAACAATTTGTCGTTATGATGCGCTTTTTGAATGTTTTAATTGTAATTTTGTAATGTGTTTGTGTGTATGTTTGCGCGCAAAAATTAAAATTAAATTTATGTTTGTTAAGTGAAAGCTGCGCGCGACAATCTGAAATGATTTATACAATGTTGCGTGGTTTAAATAAATAATATGATTTTTATATAACGATGCACAAAGTGGCGCAAATTGAAGATGGTTTTAGATTACAATCTGAACGAACAGTGTGTGTCGCTCTAAAAATTTTCAGTTATTATATTAGATTAGAAGCGATTTTGATATTTAGTCATCATGTCATTGTGACTAATTTAATTATTCTGTGGCAGCAGCAGCGGCAGCCTCAGCAACATTAAGCCCGTTTTTTCATTTCAGGCTGCGCGCAGATAAATAAGATTAGGAATTACGGTTGCTTTCATTTGAATGGACAATTTCATTATCGTTAGTTATAACTAATTCAGATGTTTGATTAGCGACAGTGTGTTTCAATAATCATAATTAATAAAACAGTGGAATTGTTTTAATTATTTGTGTACTATGTAGTGAGTGGGTTTAATGAACTATATATGTGGTCGTTTCTCTAACTGATTGTTTAAGCAGCAATTACACAGAAAATTTCTCTTAGTCATTGTATGATGAAGGGTTGTAATAGAAAATATTGGGGTGTCCAGGTATTAAATACAAATTATACGTAGTATATAGGGTGCGTGCATGCGCGTCAAATGCCTGGAGGCAGGACTTGACACCCCCTGACGACCCTAGCAACCGTAGTATTGACTTTTCACGGTATATACAACCACCACCACTCCAACAACCAGCCGCCACCACCACCACCGCCATCTTAAAACATGGCGCATTACAACTCTATTAAAATATCTGTGTGTATATGTTGTTGTTGTTGGAAAAAATAAATATTGTGCGATGTGCACAGCAGCGCACAATTCATTCAGAAGGGGTTGTTGCATTAATCCACCATCCTATCGCAGATGAAAGCCAGCTGTAAAATGGCAAATGTTTAACCTTAGGGGCTGGCTACTTTGCACAATTGAAAACAAAATCTTAGATCGGTCGATAACACCCCTAATACATTTTAGGAGAAGCTTATTTTGCCTATCAATTTACAAATACAAAAAATTTACTATGTATAGCTACGAATAAGCTATGAATATTTGCAGTGTTGTTGTTAAATGGAATACGATAAGGATGCAGAAATCCTGTTATGTTATTGTAAAAATGGAACTCGTATATAAACACACGAATGAATATATTCGATTTTTTTTTCTTCTTCTTCTGTTCATTTTAAAAAAGAATAAGAATTCAGCGGCGATTCATCAAACGTTAACTGTTGCCTTGGACAACTAGCCACTGAAACTAAAATCTGGTATGGACAACTAATCCATCGATCAAAGTCAATAATATTAATAATCAAAGTCAAATATCGTAAAAGCGAATTAAAAATGAACGAACAATTCGTTTCTTTATATAAAACTTTTTTTATTATTATATGTATATGCATGTAGGTATTGCCGTAACACACAATCACAAAACATTTCATTCAAATTGAATTAATTTTTTGTTTGACTGCATTATTTTGCTAATAATTAAATTTATCGCGATTTAAATTAAACTATGTTCAAGTACCTATTTTATCTAGATGATTTATCATTGATATCATAAAAGTATATATTTAGCTAATCAAAAGTTAATATTTTATTATATTGTTGTTTAATTCTCAAAATTAAAAGATTTAAATACGTTATATGTATGTAATACATGTATTGTAGATAATATTTGCATGAGAATTTAACAACGAAATTTGATATCGTTGTTTACTGTTGTGTGTTGAATAATTTGTAAAATAAAATAAATAATTAATAGTTTTGAACATTTTATGGCATTAAATTAGTAATATAATAGCTGGTAGCATGTATCAGAAAGTGTAAAATTCCTTTTAATCATGTTTTTTCCTACTTCATTCTTCCAGCTAACTTATAAAAACATTTATTGTAAATTGATTGCAGTTGGAAAATAACGTAGGCGCTGTATTTTATTCGGATTGAATGCCTCCTTCTTAGACATATTAATTTTACATGTTTCGTTTTTTCATTCGTAAGGAAGGTGGAAAAGGGTATAAAAAAGGCAAAGTAAATAATACCATCAAACATTAATAACTTTATACATAATAATATTATATGAACAAGTTGTGCTGGGCTTGGGACGCACGCACACACAGTTGCAGTTGCTTTTTAATAAAATTATAAATTGTCACCTGTGGTGGTCCACAGCAACCAGCTGAGCTTCTTATATTCTTATTATATGACCATTCAAAACATTTCCAAGATAAATTTATGATCGCACATTTATTATCACACGATTCGTAAGTAAAAATGTGGCGATGATTTTATTGATATTGATATACTCTCTTATTAACCTTTTTTTTATTACATTTTATTAAATCAAACATTTTTTTATCAACTATCCTATATCTTATCTATCTATTTTAAGTACTCTAAAATTGTTTGCTTAGTTAACTTGGAAAATTACATTGAAACAAACTAAATAACCAAGCTCCGATCAAGATTTCACAAAAGTTTTATACGAAAATTCTAAAATTTATTATTATTTATATGTGTTATGTGGGCAATTTTGAACAATATAATTATTAAAATTATTATAATTATTTTGAAATTTGTAAAAATCAATAGTTATGACCATAAAGCTGTAAATTTAATTTACATATTTTTAAATAAATAAATTCTTTGTCTGCGCAATACAATTCCGACTTGTAAATTATTATAATACTATTGCATTTAATTAAAATAAAATTAAGATAAAATGAAAGTCATCTAATAGAATACACGATTTTGAAACATTTGCAAAAATGCTTCTACTACCTATTATAGTCATTTTTATTAAATATGTATAGAATCGTTAACAAAATGTAATTCAATTGCGCAATTTTATCACTCTAGATTGATGAAATATACCAAATAAGATGGTATTGAGATAAAATATATAATAATTACTTAAATAAACATTGTTGTACATACACATTACATAATCGTTAAAAATATGATAACCTCATTTTTATCAAAAGAAATCAATGTCAATAACGCATATAACATATCTAACAAACCACATTCACCAGCTTATAAATAAACTAGAACTTATATTGTATTAAAAATAACATCTAATTATTATTAAATTCGAATGGAATATTTATAAAAACAAAATTGTTACTACAAATATATAGAACACATTTTTAATTGTACCTTTTCCTTTTTTTAAACGCGCACACCTGCCATTTAATAATATCGAATTGTTTCCAAGGATGTTGTGCGTTTTAAAATATACACACAATTTGATAAAAAAAACAACCATACGACGTGTGGGTTTAATTATCATTGAAATTGCAATTGATTATACGGCTTCAATGAGCAATGCGCTGAAATTTATTAAGAATGTTAAATGTAAATGTTGTACATATTTAGAATAATATAAATTTTGCAGTTACACTATAAATTCGAATACACATACCTACAAGAAGTAGATAATTTAAATGCAACAGAATTCAGAAAATTGATTTAAATGTAAAATACACAGCTAATATTTAATAGACTTTTAGTTTTTGCAAATTTGTTAAGTTATTATCAGGCGCATAGATCTAACAGTAATATGTATTGATAGATCGGACATTTTTGGTTACATTTACAAGTTAAAAGTGAAAGAATAGAGCGAATATATAAAATAGAGTTTAGCGTATGCATCCGTACATATATAAAATATACAGAAAAAGAGGAATAAAATGGTATGGAAGGATTTATAAGCGAGCGACGTGCTCGAAGCCCATTGAATATAATTCGTTTTGTTTCAGCTCGCGCTCTCTCAGCATCTCGTTCCTCTCTTCGCGTATTTATTTTACGTTTTTTTTATGTATGTGTATGCTTGCGCGCTGCTTTGCTTTCGTTCGTACGGATCGGTTCGAAAATGATAAATCGAAGCAACGATGAGTAATATTCTGTTCAGGTAGCAGGAACATTGGTCGAGGTTAATAAATTTGTTCAATCGCATCTTAAATACGTGCGCGCACTTCATATATGTAACATTTCATATATAACCAGCCAGCGAACAACATATTGTTAACACTCATAACAAGCTATTTAACTTTTAAAATCCAATTATTACCTACATGACAGTCTAACATTGTTTATTTCGCGCGCGCCGCTTAATTAATAAATATTGCGCGCGCGTGTTTAATTAAAACGCCATTTTCATGCTCCAACTTACTACATATATATATTTTCCAGCAATCGATTTGCGATGATGCGATTTATTTTCTACGATTGTTGTTGTTGTTGTTGATGTGAGGGAAAGAGTAAGCGCGCGCGCGCCGCCGCAAGTTGATGTTTTGTTTAAAAGCTTTTACAACTTGTTGAAATGTTTAATTAATAATTATTGTAAGTAATAAGTCATTAATTAAGCGCACCTTCAATCAGATAATAATCTAGTCTGGTAGAATATAATGTCATGTAGGTAGATAAAAACATTCTTAAGTATATATAGCGCGCTTATACAACAAATAGCTAGAATCTTTTTTTCTTACTTTGTTCTATACGTTTCTATGTTTTCTAATGTGATTTAATTTCGTACACAATTTAACAGATTTTGTTATTTTTCAAGAATGTTAATTAATTC
>JARJDW010010151.1:0-16302 GCA_030264715.1 Adinopsis sp. GC000173
TTTCTCTTAATTCTTTTGAGCAAAATTCATTGTTTTTTTATATTTTAATGTTTTTTTAAAGATAAAAAGGAAAACATAAAAGCTTGTCCAAAACGCAAACTGACGAGTTTTTTGTGTCACTGCTACTCTGGTTTGCGGCAACAACGTAATTTATTTGGAATAAGATATTATTACGCTCAACACGCTTTAATTAAAAAGCAAATATATTAATTTCCATTTGAATTAAATCGGAGAGAGAGAGAGAGAGTGAGAGTGCGGGAGACAAGAGAGAGGCGCGAGAGGAAATTAAAACGAAAAAAAAATGTACAAGAGTGTTTGTGTCGTACGATGATGGGTGTGCGTTATGTCGACGTTGTTGTTTGTATGTAACCATACTTTGCCATTTCCTTATTATACCAGTTTTATTTCTTTATTTTCCTTTCTTTCTTTCTACATAAGTAGGTACGACGATGTGGTGTGTTGCACTTTAAGCCCTTCTTCTCTTTTGCGCGCGCGATACTAATTTACGGTGCGCTATTAAATAATGTATGTATGTGCTTGTTGCGGCTATTTACTACCTTTTCTTATTCGCTCGCTTGCAGCCGTTGTAGTAGTATTTTTACATTAAAATTTATACGAGAGTTTGTTGCAAAATTTCGTTTAGCAGCACACCAATCAGTCAATATAAATATTGCACGCCGCCGTTAATTGGTAATTGCAGCCGCAGGCGATCAAGCTAGCAAGGAATGAAATTCATTCGTTCTTGTTTTTCTCATCTCATTTCCTCAAATTAGGCAATCAATTATGCCGTTGCAATGATTGAGGGATGATGCTGGAATATGGTATGGTTATAAATTTTCTCTACGAGATGACGCCAAAAAAATAAAGTGAACCGATATTTTTTACATTATTCTTCCAGAACGAGAAAAGTTGCAGTGCTATAAATTGCAGGCAAATGCGACTGTTTTAATTTATTGCTATACACTTCATCATAGATATTAAAAAAAACTACCAATTATTAAAAAATGAATAAATTTTAAATAGAATCGATTAAATTGAAGAAGAATCTTGTTTACTACCTAATTTCCTCTAATTATGCAATCAATTATGCGTTGAAATGATTGGGGTTGACTAGCGTGAAAACATGTCTACGACATGATGCCAAAAAAACGCTCAATTAGGAAAATAGACGAATTGCGACATTAACTAATAAACTTTCTAGTTCACTATATTATATTCTTTTTGCAATTTTAGCGCTTAAATTAATTGTATAATGAAAAATAGGCGACTATTTCAATTTAGAGCACAAATTTCTTAATCTTGAACATCCGTAAACAAAATATTAAAAAAAAAACGATTTGGCAAAAGATTTAAAATTAATTTCCATAGAAATGTCTGTATTTTATCACAAAACTAAAGTGCTAACTAGTGTTACGCAATATAAAAAGTTGTATAAATTAAACACAATTATTACTGCCAATCTATCAACATTTTAAACAAATTTTTTAACATCTATTTTGTATTAACACATCAGCACACACAAATTAACCAATTTACATTTTTATTAATAGATAATAATTATATGTATATGATAGCAATTAATTAATTAAATAATAATATTTATTACGCGTGTTGCATGTCGGTGCGAGATTAAAATTCACAATAATAATAATATCATAATTAAAAAAAATTAATAAATATACATTTCATATACTACTACAATATTGTAATTCAATTCAATTTAATTTTAATTTAATTAATTGCGCCGTAGTACGATCTAATTAATTTATCAGTATTTATCTCCATCCGAGCGTTTATTGCATTTTATATAATACGTAAATTATCCATTAGTGAGTGAGTAAAACATGTAAGTTGTTTCTTTTTTGCTCCCCGCACTTATTGTTTTCCAAAGCCCAAGTTTTGCAAAACTTACGAGTTGGCAAACTAATATTATATATATATACGAGGGCCCTAAAACATGTCAACTCACTCACGAAACGTCGCTTTTGCCGAAATAAAGTGATTAAATGGTTGTGGAATTTAATTAAGTGCCAAATTGATGGGACGATGGCGTTTGTTTTAGCGAAATTAACGCGCGCCAAAATTGTTATTATTACTTGGTGGTAAATTATATAATCAGATTTGCAATATTTATTTCTTCTTTGATAATTGATTTTTATTGATTTAAGTCATAGTGTATTGCAAGAAAATAAATTAACACGTGCAATTTTTGCCGCTTTCTAGCAGGTTTTCTAAAAACGGCCGCCGAACCATTAGCGAGCGTGCTGCGTCTCCTTTTAGGCGGCCGGTTTGTCATTTGTCACAAATTTCTAATTTTCTTCTTTCAATGCGAAAAAAAGACAAGTAATCAATCTCGCAAATAATTCGTATAGGTACAAAGATTGTAAGTCGCTAATTTTTTTTCTTCTTCTAGAGAATCGGTTTCTTCGATTTGCATGTGAATGAACAACTATTCAATTCAATTCAAACTATTTCAATTACGTTTAGTTTTATTTCAATTTGGTTTAAATAAGCGATTGTGAAAATAATCAATATTTTGTGTCATCTATTGGATTCACAGTTTTCGATAACTAAGTGTTAAAAAGTATCAATTTATAATACATATTTATCAAATTATATTTATTTTATTTCAATTTAATTTAAATGCCCGATTTGAAGAAAATATGTTAATAATCTCTTACGCCATCTATCGAATTATCCTTACACTGCTCGAAAACGAGGTATGTCCGTAATATAAGCATATTAACGAACGAAATTTACTTTAAATAAATCATAATTGTTTTCGTCAACCATTAGATTATTCGTACACTACTACCTAAAATGAGATGTACATATTTGTAATTAAAGTATACCGAAGATATAAATATTATTATTAAATAACTCAAAATTAAAAAGAAAGTGCAAAAAACTGGGACACTGCCCTTAACCTTTCCTACAACAAACAAGCGTGATCAATCAACGATGACGCCCGGGCCAATTAGCGCGCAGTGCTGCATGCACAGAACGCAACGCAATAATATCGCCGTGTCGTCGTTGACGACGCTTTGACGTTGTGTCGTTCGCGTGCACACGCCACGCCGCCGCCGCCGTCGTAGCACAACACGGCCAAGGTGAGTGCGCGGCGCAAAAATGCAAGTTTCCGTGTGCATGTGATGCTCTCGGCCGCGATCTTGCCGATGTTGATAATACGAAGAATGTGGAAGTATAGAAGAAGAGATTGTCTGTTGTGTGAATGCAACAGAGCAACATAGACGTGTGTCCCACCTAAATTGCGCGCGTATCCGCGGCGGAAGCGAGAGTATGTTGTATGTTGTAAGTTGAATGTGTGTGTGTGTGTGTGTGTGCGGCGGCGAGACAGGCGCACATTACGGCGGCCACCGTCAAGGATAGCAAAGGTCATTGAACGTTTTGCAATCGGTTTGTTGTATTATTATGATTTTTTTTTTCGTTTATATAGTATACATATTTCTTTACGTTTTTTTCGTTCTTGTTACAATTGAATTCACATTTTATATAGTAAGTAGTAGTGCTCGTTTGCTTCGTTTTCTGCTTCTCGGCCATGTTTTTTGATGGATTGACAGATGTGGTGCACAAAAAAAATCAAACACGAATTTTCCTTGGCTAGCGTTTTGTTTTAAACATTTATTGTCGCTATTGTACCAAATAAACCAACCGGATGTCTTCAAAATTTTTGCCTAGTTAGTGTTTTGTTATAAACTTTTGATTTGGCGGGAATTAATATCGTTTTTCAGACATTTGGATATAATATATTGATGTAATGACACAAATGAGTCAGTAAAGTGCCACTTTAACACCTAGGCCTTAAAATTTATCACGCAATTGCATTCGAAAGTCCTAATTGGTCAATTCTGCGCAATCGCATTACCGTTTTCGCACTACTGTACAAACAATAGATACAATACGTCACCTAACGTGAAAATGAAAACGTGAAAAGTATCAGATATTATGAAAATCGATTTCCCAATAAGTCTAATATGCAGCTCGATATGAATCGTCATAGTCGGTATTTAAAATACCACTTTAATGCCTTGATACATAAATAACTATTCCATTTTCACAAATTCGTTGCGACGACATTACGCAATGCGCGCTATCAAAACTTTATTCCGGCTCAAACGTACTCGCGCATCCAATTAATAAACAATAAGCAATAATTTCAATTAAAATGTATTCAATTAGTTAAATTAAGCTGTAATTTACGTTTCCTTCGACGTATTAGTTTACGCAAAAGCAATACGCCAAACTTATGATGTCTGCAAATTATTATCACACAAATATATATTATTAATTCATCATTCCGAAAATACTTAAATAGATAAGATGCAACGTCACCATAATACAGGTATCGTATAAATAATATTCGCACCTGTATTATTATCAGAGAGAAATTTTTGATTGTTTCAATATGTAAACCAAAAAAAATTGCGTCAGAAATGTTTCAATAATAAATATGCAACAAACAAAATAGATAAATAAAAATGATGTATGTATGGATGATGAAAATTCACAACTGTATTACTATATTATCATACTACGACGAGTGCGAAAACAAAAGTTTTGACGACGACTTCGACCTACAAAAACGTTGAATAAATAGTTTATCATACAGTATTTTGTTTAAATTGAATTCCAAAGTTGAATAAAATAAAAAAATCAGCGGCAATATATCGTGTGTGTTGTTAATCGATTGAACTTAAAAAGCTAAATTGCATCTCGTAATGGATTTAATTAACCAACAGATGGCGCCTCGTAATAAATGCAAATTTTCTGCATATTTAAAAACATTAATTTAATTTTCAAAATTCTTATATGATTGCAAATAAATTACATTCATTTTTGCAGATGGCGCTTCATTGAATGAATGATGACAATTTTGAACGAAAATAAAATGAATTGTTTGCCTGTCTAAGTAAATTTATAATAAGAAATACAAAGGCGGTGCCATTTTTTATTATATTACATACAAGTGTATATAAATAATGATAATAATAATTATGCAATAGCGACATCAACCGTGGTACAATGAAATTCAAACAGATGGCGCCTCAATAAATACCAACTTGATTCGCAGGTCAAAAATCAATTGTTTGTGACATAAATCATTGGAACAAAAAAAAATCTAGTGCAAAATATTGAATGGCGCCACATAAGAAAAAAGAAAATATTTCGTATAAGCGCCACACGAAAACAGAAGAGAGTGATAAAATGAGAGAGGAGAAAGAAAGCAAAAAATATCTATATAAATGTGTAAAAAAAATCAATTTAAATTTAAATAAATACCATATATGTAATGATTTAATAGCGTTTAATTATTCGAGTGATGGCCTTGCATAGTTCAGGGTTCGTTCACCATCAAAGTTCAACACGCTCCATGTGGATGTGTGTTTCGAGTATGATGCGATACAGGAAAAAAAGCGAAACCGAAAAAAGAAACACACACATTCATATGCATGCACACACGAGCAGCGCGCGCCAATCCAACGAGGAAAAATAATTTACGCAAAATATGCTATAATACTACCTACATAGAATGAGTATACTAAACGATCTTGTATATTTTCCCTGTTGTCTTTTTTTCCGCCCCCGCTCACCGCCTCCACCACCACCACCAACTGCATTTACAACGTATTTAAAACAATGGCGGTAAGTACGTGCCTCGTATGCATAATAAATAAAAGGGTTTTTTCTGTTCGAAATTTTTCGCTCGCTTGCTCTTTCTCTACAGCTAGCTACACACATATCGTCGTCGTCGTACGGTGGTTCTTTTTTGCATCGCTTTATTACGTAATGGTAATGACTGCATTCCATTTGTTATGGGTTAGAAAGTTGGTAGGATTGATTCGCACGCTAATGGCAAGCGGGAGAAGGCGCCTTATATACAAGTTGATGCAGAAGTTCGGCAAAAAATCAAAATAATTAAAATTTTTATGAATACCAATTGCTTAAAATGTATCACTCTGCATGTCATTACATTGTATTCACCATTTTGTGAAAAAGTCAATTAAAAATGAATAGAAATTACTTTTTTTTTGAAAAACTACATTTTTTTAATTTATATTCCCAAAAAATGGAGGTTTTCAGTTTAGTAGGTTATCAAATCTAGTAAAGTTAGGCCTGACATTAAGGTCTGCAATATGTAATACAGCATAGTTTAAAACAGTAGTTTTCAACCTGTGAGATCGCCCTTCTAAAGAGTTTTAGGAAATACCATTGAAATCACTGAAAATCCGGAGTTTTTGTGTATCAAAATTTCAATCAACTTTAAAACTGCTTTAACAATTTTGTATTTTACTTCGATTTTTCATCAATTTGTGACATTTTTAGAGACTGCAAACTTTATATAAGACACTCTACATTTACAAAATTCAAATGTTACAAAAATTAAGAAGTTCAGAAGAATTAAAAACGAAGGAATATAAAACAATGAAAATTAACGGTTTAAACCATGTTATTGCATACCTAACGACACCCTTTGTCTAAAATAATTCATTCGATATATTTTAAGAGTTTGGCGAAGCAAGAATGCGATATCATGAAATTCCTGCTGTAAACTCAATTAAATATTAACAAACCCAATGATTTTTCTTGAAATTTTAGAAGCTTTGACTAAAAAAGCAATCCGATTCAACGGATATTATGTAGATAAACAAAAAGAAAATCATCAATCATTCAATTGTTTTTGTGATTTAGTTGCAAAACTCGATTAAAAATTGACGCCCCAAAAAGTTGCGTTCGAAACGCAACTGTCCCCCACACTTCGAGAAGAAGCGACGAAGTCTCATCAATATTTACGACAAAGTAAAAAAAAAGAAATCTTTGCTACTACAGCTATTGTCTTTAATGCTAGAGTTAAATCCCAATCATGTTAAAAAAAGTAAAATCGATTAAAACAACGTTAAACCACCTTGAAAGCGTTAGACGACAACACGACGAGAACGCAATCATAAAAATCGCCAATGGTTTTCAATTGTTTTCGCGTGCAATTAAAATTTTATGTAAAATGTTGTAAATTTTTCCAATTGCCGACCGAAGAAGAGATAGCAAATCAATTATTTATTTACGTGCTTTAAACATATTCTGAGCAAAATAAATAATAATTGGAAATCATTTCACATGAATGAACAGTGCAAATAGAAAAAAAACGCAATTAAAAGTTGATTGAGCGAAGAAGATTGAAGAGATAGAGCAAAAAAAATCGTAACGAAAACGTCGCCGACAATTATTCGGCGAACGTCGATTAACTAACCATTTTAAAACGCACCATTTAGATAATAGATGAAATTAAACTCAGGCGCAGGGATTGGAAAAAAGCAGCTTAATCGCTTCGCGATGCAATTGGGCAGGAATAGCAAAAAAAAGTGCGAGCCAAAAATGATCTATCTATCATATTTCGTATATCTGGTGCAAGCAAAATTGTGATGTTGCTGATGATGATGACACACGCGCGCTTGTTGTTGAGTCGCTTTTATTGCATAATCGAAATTTAAATGAAACATCCGCATTTATTTTGATTCAATAATATGCGTAGTTGTAGAATGGGATGCGCGTCTACGGTTTACGAGCGAGCGGGCGCTCGTCACAACAATGTAGGTATACAATTTGTCAAAAAAATCAAAATATAAACCGTTTTTGCCATAGGTTTGAATGAAAAACAATGGGTGAATTTGCTTGTAACGCTGAGTTTTGAGGTCCAATGTCAATGTGACAATGTCCTCGGACTTTCCTAAGCCTATAACGAATTTAGACAAAAAATTTAAAGTCGTTAAATTGTTGCAAAACATAAATTTCCTGCAAGAATACAACAATAATCTGTTTTTGCCAGATTTGGATGAAAAACATTGGATGAAAAACAATGGATGAATTTACTTGTAATGCTGAGTTTGGAGGTCCAACACCAATGTGACATTGTCCTCCGACTTTCCTAAGCCTACAACGAATTTAAACAATAAATAGTCATCTTAAAAACCTTTAAATTGTTGGAAATATAAATTTCCTGAATGAATACAACAAACTGGACTTAGACAATTCGACAAATCATCAAACCAAGTTTCCAAAAATCAGTGGTTACATGGAATTCTCAAAATTCGAAACATAAACCGTTTTTTTAGGGTTTTGGATGAAAAACGATGGATGAATTTACTAATAATGCCAAGTTTGGAGGTCCAACACCAATGTGATATTGTCCTCCGACTTTCCCAAGCTTCTAACGAACTTAGACAATAAATAGTCATTTCAAAACTTTAAATTATTGGAAATATAAATTTCCTGAATGAATAGTAGAGATTGGGCTTAGGCAATGTGACAAATCATCAAAACTGTTCCCAAATATTAGTAGTTACATGAAATTCTAATCATTGGGATACCCTTTATACGATTTTCTAAACGAATTAGATAAAAATTTGTAGCAACTTCCTTCTCAAAGTATTCAGCATCAAATTAAAGGTATTTCCGCATGAACACTTTGCAAATTCAATAAATTATCGAAATTTTGTCCAAAAAATCGAATCCTAAGTAGAAAAAACTAAATGAAAATTATAGCCCTTTTTATGAGAAATAAAGTTTGTTAAAAATAAATGGAAGATGCATCATAAATCGAAGAATGCGTCACGGCATCGACGACGCCGAGCACACGTTCTCTTTGCAACAAACGTCGTAAAACTTTAACGAGCGCCTAAATTTAGCGAAATTTGCGATATTATCATCATCCACGACAAAACTGACGTAAGTTTTGCATATGTTGTAACAAATACCACGAAGATACTTCATTTAATTGATTTCGTGTGTGAAAGGACGCCGAACCGATGTGTGGAACACAATTAACGCACGCGCGCCCCAATAATACTATTTGTTGTGTGCATTATTATTTACGATCAAGTCAATTTTTGCGCTATGGATAGCAAGCAATGAAATACGAAAAAAAAATCAATTTCTCGCCGACTTTCTTATCACGTAGTATTAGACGCATTCGCTCGTTTTATTTGTAATAATTCGCTCTAATAAATTTACAATGTTGAATTGTACGTATAATAGCAAATAAAATCACTCCTATCTAATAATAAAAAAAGCAGATTTCATGTCATTAAACTCAATGTATTGTACAACAATAAACTAAAGTGAAAAAAAATTGAAATTGTTTATCTGTTGTTCTTGGTTAATTAATTTATTTTAGAAACGAGAATCAATGATGTATGTGATGTTGTATAGTAGTAAATGTATGCTGCGGCAGTAAATGTGATGGCTAAATCTGTGCGCGATATAAAATTTTTTACGATTTTTTAAACACACTTGAAAACACATTTTTGCAGCATTAAAAAAAAGCAAGAGCGAGAAAAAGTTGTTGGTGCCATTAAAAACGCAGCTAAATTCATTGATGTCATGTGAAAATGTTAAATTTACACTGATGTGGTCCAAAGGTTTGTCCAAAATATTCCAATTTTTGTGTGAGAGTTATTTGTCTAGAGTCTAGACTCTAGACCAATGGTATTCAATCTTTATTGAGTTGAGGAATCCTTCAAGGTATAAAGTATTTTCAGAGAAAGCATATAGGGGATTACTTTTGGCGACTAGGATTTAAGTCTTCTACCAAATAAATAATAAAATTTAGCTTTGTACTGTCTGCAATTGCACTTCACATTATATGTATATGCATTTCATCACTGATTAGAGTTCTCTACCAGAAATTATATTATCACTTAGACTCGTGGAACTCTTTGGGATGTCTTTTGGGGCTTCAATGTTCCGCGGAATATAGTTTGAAGACCAGTGGTCTAGATGCTTATAGTTTCACTATTATATCATGAATTCGTTCACTTAAAAAATGTTTAAATGTGGAGGCCCAAAGGTTTGTCCAAAATACTTAATAAATGCGCATCTTCAACAACAATTCCAAATTTGCCATAAAGAAGCATCGCTCAAATGAGTATCATATTTACGTATCCTTAGAATAGCCCAACGATTAGACCAGAGCAAAAGTATTAGTGAATACTTTTCTCTTGAGAAAATTTTATTTAACCTTGATCCGAATCCAAATTTGCACGACATTGCGTTGTTGCTGCGCTTCGAGCAAAAATCGATTACCAACAACAATAAAAAAACACCATCAATTGTTTCACTCTAATCGTATTTTATTTTTACAACATCAAACGCGTCAATTAGCGAAAAAACAAAAACGCTGGCGCATTTATTAATGGCCCGTTTTAAGATGAAAACACAAATTAAAGCGTAGAGAAAATAATAAAAGCAACGTTATTACTATTATGCGAACCTATGTAAATATTATCGTAATGAAATAATTATTTCTCGCGCGCACGCCTTTTCTTTGATGATGAATTGCTCTCCCGCGAACGACGACGGCAAAGCAAGGTCGCATCGCACAAACTCGATCAGCGCTACATCAGCTGATTTGACTTGTGATTTAATCAAATTTATGCAAATTTCAATTATTACAGTCGAAGCGCGCGCTTTTTTATATGTACTTCTAACTCTCACTAGAGTTTTGTTTAATTTGATGATAATTAGATTAGATTGTTGATTTTAGCGTAAATTGGAACAACAAGCATGATAATTGTAAAAAATTAGCACATAACAGGAAGCATATTCAAATTTTTCCAAATATTGCTACTAGTTTCTGTATCCAAATTTCGAATATTAAACTCATTTATACAATTTTACAAAATTTACTATAAGAAAATTTTATAAAAGCAAATATAGTCCGAATTCTTATAAAATTATTATCAGATGTTCATTAACCCATGCCAAATTGTCATTTTTGAGTACAGTTAACGCTAGAAATAAAATTTGTCACATTCCTATGTAAAATACTGTATTTGTGAAAAGTTGTTCGCAATGTAAAGACTATGTACTGGAACAACCAATATAATCAAATTATTCAGTGGTCCTAAACCTTAGGGTTCCGAAGATCGAAACAAAAATTTGAGATTTATTAGGACTATATTACAAACAAGCAGATTGGAGATAAACCTTAGTATTTCGTTTAAAGAAATGGAATAATATCCGAGCTACCAAATTCTACATACTATTTTTAAGAAGGTGCAAATATGCTACGGTTTTTCCAAAATCCTAGTTTTAGATTTTCATCAAATTTCCACATATCGACTTAGTCAGCATTGAAAAATAAACTAATCACGTCACGTTCGGTAGCTAAACATTGTGGACATTGTGATAAGTGCCAATAGCAGTTAGTTTTTCTTTGGAAAAGTGAACAATAGAGTTCGCAAAAACCTTGATTTTGAATAAAACAGCAAAAATCTCGTTTTAAAATAATTTGGCAAATACCACTGTAATGAGTATTTCTAAAACGTTATTCCTAGACATTCTCATAAACATTTCAAATTCTTACATTATTGACAAAGTCGATTATATTTGTAACGTCACCACTTGAAGTAAATATTTTGATAGATTCCAAAGCAATTATATACCAACATTTTTAGTTTCATGTAAAACCGAACACTTGCACATTTCTAAAATTGCTTTCCACATTTAATGAAACTTAATTGGTGTTAAATTTGCGTTTGTCATCATCATTTCAATTAATTAAATTATTTTCGCGATAAAAAATTTAGGTATCAACATTATTCGTTTAGCACAGAATTGATGTAGGTTAAGTGCGATAAGCCAAAAAACAAAAAGGACAAGTGTAAATACAAAATCTGGATCACAATCAAATCAAATTTTTACAATATTTTAAATGCTTTACGTATATTATACATAAATATTATTAACGGACTGGCGCCATTATCTGCATTACAATCAAATCAAATTTTTACAATATTTTAAATGCATTACAATGCTTTACGTATGTTATACATAAATATTATTAACGGACTGGCGCCATTATTTAATAATTAAGGTCAAATGATTTTAACGATAAATTATTGGACGGCTAACAATGTGAATACGAGTAGTATGCATGTATATATGAGTGTCAGTTTTTTTATTCCACTTAGAATTGCGATGGTGTTATTTTTCTATACATACTCAAAAATTTTCCATTTGTGCGCGTGTGTAGTATACTATTACTGTATACAGTGTACATACACGTAAGTACGCTTTTTCATTGCAACGCTCCTTATCAAACACACACACATTATTTATCGTTTATTTATTATTATTATTTAAAAAAAAGGAACGCGTATTGTATTACACACTCGGTTCGTTATCAGCCGATATATTATTACTATTATCACCCGGCGCGCACGGTTTTTTTTATTGTGTTATTGCTTTTTTATGCGTATGTGTGCATGTGTATGTGTGTGTGATTTATTTGATTCATAGAATTAATTGTGTTTGGAGGTTGATGCGCAACGTTTTTTTTGAATGTACGCCTAGCTAGATGATGGCATAGATTTTCATATATACTATATAGGATGGAAAGTTCCCCCCAAACTGGCAAAGTTTTTGCGTGGTAAACTTTTCGCTTGATAAAATGAAAAAAAGCTGAATTATCATTTCGATTCTTTTTTTGTTTGTTTTTGTGTCAATAGGGAAACTATGGAATGTAGAGTGAAGGTCATAATATGGTGTTGTTATCAAATATCGACAAAAATTTTAAAATTCCTATACGACATATCACATTAGGTTTAGATAATATTGCTGCTAGTAAATTTTACATTGATCAAGATTTTTACTAAAAACATAACCAAAGCAACTACAATTTGCTCAAATTACTGATTCCTAAGGAAACTAACAGATTAAAGTTCCTCAATATCTTCATGTCCATCAATTCCAAATTATGTAGCTACAAATTTGGCCAAAACTACCCAATAAATTTAAAATTATTTAAAGATTTTCCTTTCTCTGTTTTTGTGTTAACTATGAAATGTAGGGTGAAAGGTTGTTATCAAATATCGACAAAAATTTTAAAATACCTTTACGGTGTAAATTATCACCTTAGGTTTAGATAATACTGCTGCTGTTAAATTCTAAATTCATCAAGATTTTTACTCAAAAGAATGACCAAAGCAATTACAAAGGAGACTAAAATATTAAAGTTCCTCAATTTCTTCATTTTTATCAATTCCAAATTACGTAGCTGCTATAAATTTGCTCAAAACTACCAAATAAATTGGTTTTGGTGTCACCAAAATATACGATTTTCGCGGAATTGCCAACTGGTAACTGGTGCATAATAGTTCCGTTTTTGCAACCACGACGTTTCGCAGAAATTCACACGATTTACTTGCAATCATCATTGCATATAAAATACACAGGTAGGTAGAAAGTTTTGCATCTTTGTTGTTAAAGTGCAATATAAAAGTTGCAAAATAGATTATATGGGTAAATGTGTTGCACTAGGTCATAAAATGATCTTCCTGGAATCGAATTACAATTAAGCAAATGGGTATTAATGCTAGGAAAAAAATGTATTCGAATGGAAGTCACATAGGTAAGTATGACAAATTTGTTTCACAACGCATATCACTACAATGGCAATGTTTACAATAAATTTGTGTCGTCTACCTGCCCTTCAATTCGCACAAATTAGAAACTTGAAACCTATTTTGTTATTTCTGTAATAATAAGATTAATGTATTTTATCACAATTTAGATTAGTCTACAACAACAAGTAGTATATTTTTGGATTGAATTTAACAGAATTATACAATTTAATCATTTTGAGGAAACACTTAAACTATTTATACATTGACATACGCTCGAAATGGACAAATTACGAGTTGTACAATAACATAACAAATAAGCAACATCATTCTGATAAGTGTTAGCATCTCGGGTATTAATGGCAATGGAAAAAATTGTAATTGAATCGAAGTCACATAGGTAAGTGTTACAAATTTGTTTCAAGCCATATCACTACATCCACAATTCGTTATATAGCAACAATGGCAATGTTTACCTCTAAATTTGTGTCGTCTACCTGCCCTTCAATTCGCATAAATTATAAACTTGAAACCTATTTTGTTATTCTTGTAAATATGATAGGACCCCATATAAACTGATAATAAAATAAATGTATTTTATCAGAATTTAGATGTCTACAACAAGTAGTACATTTTTGGATTGAATTTAACAGAATTATACAATTTAATCATTTTGAGGACACGNTATAGCAACAATGGCAATGTTTACACTAAATTTGTGTCGTCTACCTGCCCTTCAATTCGCATAAATTAGAAACTTGAAACCTATTTTGTTATTCTTGTAAATATGATAGGACCCCATATGAACTGATAATAAAATTAATGTATTTTATCAGAATTTAGATGTCTACAACAACAAGTAGTAAGTACATTTTTGGATTGAATTTAACAGCATTATACAATTTAATCATTTTGAGGACACAATTAAACTATTTATACATTGACATACGCTCGAAATAGACAAATTACGAGTTGTACAATATAATAACAAATAAGCAACATTCTTGTAATCACTCCGATGATAAGTTTTAGCATCTCGTAAACGTTATCGCAATGCTATTTGAATGATAAATGCGTATTATATGCGTATCAAGCAAAAAAAATCATCAAGTTCTTGTTTCAACTTTGAACATATTAACATTATTTTGTAAATTATGTCATCGCTTAATAATCTTGCTGAGCGCATTACAAAAACATGTGTGAATGTCGCTTAAAATTGTGACACGGATAAATTTATATCGTTTCGATGGTTTTAAAAGTTTGACGCGCTCAAATTTATGCATGCTGTATGTTTTTTTTGTGTAAAAAAAAATGAGAAAAGCACTTAAATTTGCCACAATTAGATTTTATTAATAAATTAAATGTGTCGGACGACGTTTAATTGAAGTGATTGCGGCAAATGTTTGCCAACATGGGATGATACTGTTTGTGCGTAATAACAATATAATAAATAGAAAATAATTAAGAATAAAGAAGTTCATGGGCTGCCAATTTTAGAAAAATCATATTTTTTTACAGAAAGAAACAACTAAAATTAAATGCGCATTTTCATGTAATATTCTAAGAAACACAAATAAATAGGCTAAATTTATATGATAAACATGAATGTGTCGTAGTAAAATAATGACGAAATTGAAATATTCCTGTTAAAAATTATGCTAACTATTGCTAAAAAATGTTATCTGATGTAAAATTCAATAAAATTATAGCCATGTCTTAAAGTTATTAAGAATTTGAGCAATTTCTTAGTGACCCTTAAATAGAAAGCAAATAAGAATGAAAAATTATTCATTTGAAAAGTAACTTTATTATTTACAAGTTGGTATCATGATGAATATCACTAGCGTCACTAGACATACAATTTTCAGAAACGTCAAAATTGAAAATTCGCAAAACATAAAATATAGCTATAAAATCAGTAAATTTACTGAAAATAAGCTATTATATTTATGAAAATCAATCATATATCATTGATAATTAATTTCAACCCGTTCAATTCTCAAGTTAGAAATATGCAACCACGTATGCAACTAATGTGGAAACTTTTGAAATTAGAGGTTGCCTTCCTGATTCTTACTGCCTAAGCATTTTTTTGTTTACCATTACCTGCCGCTAGACGGGGATAGAGACGTATGTAAACAAGGCAAAAAAGGACGGAGGCATGTAAACTATATTTCTAGAAAAAATGTTCTTAACTAATAAAAGTAACATACAGAATTCATATTTCCAGCATATAAAACAAACACACTGTATATTTGTTTAAGAAAACAGAAAAATGTTAGAAATCGTTTAATAAGCCCTAATGTTTCTCCAATTCTAATTATACGTTTACTGCATTCTTATTTTTTTTTTGAAAGGCATTGAATTTAAAAGAGAAAAATCGCGTACTTACTACATGATGATCAACTTTACATTGCTTATTGAAACTGAAACTTTGGCTTAGGCTACGAGACAAGTGTATATGTAGCTTGAGTGACGGCATCCTTTGGAATTCAAACCGCTTTACCACTTGCTAACTTTTAAACCAACTATAATTCATAGTATATAGTTAAAAAGATGTCCTCAACTGAAAAAAACCAACATTCTAATGTATTCTTACTACATTGTTACCTATTTTCTAGAACGGTATTAAATTTTAAAGAGTGAAAATGTGAAAATCTATCAAAAAAGCCATATTTATGCTACAAGATGATCAACTTTACAAATTTTTTGTTGAAATTCAAACTTTAGTTTAGGTTATGAGGCAAGTGTATAGTTTGAATGACGCCATCGTTTAGAATTCAACCCGCTTTACCACTTACTAACTTTTAAACCAACTATATAAAGTATATAGTTAAAAACATGTTCTCAACTGAAAAACAGTAACATAGAGTGACTATTTTTT
>JARJDW010010152.1:0-25658 GCA_030264715.1 Adinopsis sp. GC000173
ACGAGCATAGTTTAGCTGCTGCAAGGTTTCAGGAAGAATTGAAAGTGTTGCAGAATCAATTGTTGCTTGCTAGTCAAAAACCGCAACAAGAAGACAGGTAAAAATCTATTCTATATTCAAGTTTACAAAAACCTTTATTATATTATTAGTGGTAGTTTATTTAAACCACAAAAATATTTATCATATTTTTGGTATAAACTTTCTTTGGTAATATTTTACTACTTTCACACTATTACTACTTTAATGCGCATTACAAATGAAATTATTTTAATAATATACATACAGGAAGTTCTAAAAGTTTCTAAAACTTTTATTATTATGTTGCGTAATATTGTACGCGATTTTTTAAAAACATCTATATCTGTTTTAAAATTCGCATTCCATTTTTGTTTATTTTTGTAAGAAAATATTTGCAATTTAGTAGCTTGATAATGGATAAAACCAACAGCAATTGCCGTGATTTTTGTTTTGTTCTTCTGACATGTGACATCATTCCAAGCAGCAAAACATAAAAAGAGTTGTACAGAACAGAGTAAAAATCTGTTAAAATGATTACATCTCGCTTCACAAGCTATATGTTCTACAACTGCGACACACTAAGCCAATCAACCCCTAAAGAAAAATTTGGCAGAAATCTATCAAAAAAATTGTTAGAAATCTCAATATACTTTTATTTTCACATATGAACCTATAGTTGCAAAAGTAATTCATAATTAAATTATTGTTTTGTTATGTATTTTATCTATTGTTCGTTAAGATTAAATAAAAAAGTGAATAGAAAACCTAAATTTTGAAAAATATTCCAGAATTTGATTAGTAGCATCTGCGGATTTTCTGTAATTATATAATAAATCAATGTACTTACTACTCCACATTCATTTATTGCTCTTTGAAAACTACAATAATTGCAAATAAACTACATAAAATTCAATTAATAATAACGACAATATTCCCTCAGCCGTGAATGATTAGACATCAACTTATTATAATTTTGTTGTAGAACGGATAATGTTCCCGGTCGTCAAGTAATCGAATTCTACATCCAGCAAGTGCACAGCCTCGAAAAACACACCAACGATTTGCACACAACTGTAGCCACCCTCAACAGCCAGCTGGAATCATCGCGAGAGGAATCTGTTCGATGGAGAACACTCGCAAACGAACGACTTACGAACGTCGATGAAATGCGTATCAGTTTGGAGGAGCAGCATCGCAATGAATTGGAGGCATATAAGGTGGAATGCGAGAAATGGCGTAGTGAAGTTAGAAATTTACAAATGGTTATGGGTAGATACAAGAAGGATATTTGCGATCTACGTCCGGATATCGAAAAGGAGATGAAGGAAAAGGATAATAGGATACACGAATTGAGCGTTATTATACGACAATTAAAAGTAAAGTTTAAAGACGTTTAATCGTTAATCTTAATTACATGTTGTAGTATTTCAACAATGATATATAATATAACAAAAATATTTCCTTGTTGAAATTAATTTATTAATAAATATATGCGATATTCAAATATTAATTAACTACTTTTAATCTTGATTAGTTATTTTATATTTTATTTGCGTTTCTTGATTTTTTATGGATATTTTATAGACCGAATTAAGACGTAAATTAGGCAAATCGCAACAAAGCATCCAAACGCAAGACGAAAACTTCGAGGATGTTAAAGAGAATTTAATTCGTGAGCATGATGTGCTGAAAAAACGCTTCGAACAATTGATGAATCGTGAAAAATCAGCGAGGGAAGAAATTCGATCACTTAAAGGGCAATTAATGAAACGGTATATATACAATTACATAAATTTATCCCGTTAAACATTTTTATTAACTTTTTTAGTCCATTACTGTCTGCTCGAAGTGACAACACAAATACAAAAGAACAACAATTCCAAAAGAAAGTCACCGGTTTAGAGCGCGAAGTCGACGAATTGAAAGCGAAATTAGAGCGTGAATCGGCGCTAAACGAAGCGCACAAATTAAAGGTGTCCGAAGACTTCGATCGTTGGAATAAGCAGAAATCGTTACAGCAAACATGCGATAAGCAAAAAGCTAAATTGAAGGAGAAGCAGGAGGAGTGCGACAAGTTGCAGCAAACGTGCGATGGCTATCGGATGCTAATCGAACGACTCGAGCGCGAAAAGCATTCGATTACGGTGAAAAGTGCAAAGCAGCAACAGATCGCCACCAACGTGAGTTTGCTGCAACGATGCGAATCGCTAGAGCGAGACAATGCGCGACTGCTTAATGAGATCGGGGAATTGAAGGTGAAGTTGGGGATGCAGCAGCATCACGCTGGCGGGCTGGGCGCGGCAATGTTGCAGGATAAATTAGAGGCGCAGGAGAGGAAGATTGCCGTACTGGAAATGGCAGCCAAAGTAAGTTAAATAAAATTTAATTAATTTATAGTTACGACGGTACAATTAAATTGAACGTGTGTTATATCTGAAAGTTAAACAACAAGTATAATATTACTTTAATTGAAATTCTAACTAATTAGCCTAAATTGGCTTCATATCCAACCAAATTCCACCAATGGGAGTCAATACAATGCCTTTCTTCTCCATCACAAGCGGTAGCTTGGTTTGTTCACTTAGCGAAAATTTAAAGTTTTGTAGTATTTGTGCGAGCGCTAGCTTTGATTGAACCATAGCAAAACGCATTCCTAAAAAAAAATAATATTTTGAAATAAAATTTGCATAATGTATTTAAAATATGCTGAGTTTATGCAGAGTAATCCAAAGTTGAAATTCACAAAAATCTAGCTAATAATTTTGAATTTATTGATGTTTTTAAAGACACAAAGTAAAACTTCTCTTCAAATATTTAATAAAGCAGCTACAATTTTGAAAAGTTCAGCTTTTACATATTTAATAAAATTCGATAAAATATTTAAAATTTGCCAAGTATATTATAGTTCAATAAATTTGTTTATGACATTTAAAATATGTTAAATTTCTATATATTTTTTAAATAAAAGTAGCTAACATAAAAAGTATAGTTTTTCAATTAGTTTTATATAAAATTATATTAAATATTTAAAATTGATGTAAACTACTACTTAAAATAAATTAAAAAAATTGTTACCTATACAGATTCGTGGTCCATCACCAAAAGCCATAAACGAATGATCTTTAATTTTATATTTATTTTCCTCATTGAAGCGATCGGGGTTGAAAATTTCCGGTTGCGGAAAGAATTCGGGATCATGATGCAAAGCCATCGCCGGTATGAGCGTCGTCAGTCCTTTCTTAATGATTAAGTTCTCCGTGCCAGGCACATGGTAGTCTTGCGTGCATTTTCTTAGGAAAACGGGCGCCGGCGGATATTTGCGTAACGATTCTATAATAAAAGCAAACAACAACAACATTGATTATTTTTATATTTATATACATAAATTAATTTTTATTTTCATTTTGTGCGCATTAATTAAAATGTAGCTCTAGTGCGCTCGAACAAAGATTATTTTATGCTAATTGGTACTGCAATTTGACAAACACGAATGTTTGCCGAGCAAACAAATGGTGATGGTGGTGCAAATTCAAACTCAACCTAAAATAACAGTTTCCAGATAATTCAATTCAGCGACGGCGTCATAGCATAGTTCGCCATTGTACTTGCTTACTACGCGCATTAACTCATCGCGAGCCTTTGTTTGGATATCGTCGTGCATTGCCATTTCAAACAGCGCAAAGCTCATTGTCGTCGAGGTCGTTTCGAAGCCAGCCAGGAAGAATATAAAAGCTTGGGCTGCCATTTCATTTGTTGTCAACCGATCCGCCATCGATTCGGCGTTTTTCATCTGAATTAGAATTTGTAGAAAATCGGGACGTGTAATATCATGCAGCTCACGATACGTCACAGTGTCTTCAACCACGCTTTGGAAGAACTTTGATACAGCCGGTGCAAATATGCTGAGATTAAAGATTCTCGCCAGCTCGGGGAAGCTTCGAATCACTACCATTTTGAGCGTGTCGAGTGGTGTTTGCGTGAACGCTCGCTTCCCCATCAATCGAAACTCCGCGTCAGGGTTCTTAATACTATTGCAATCCAAACCAAACGCACATGAACCGATCACGTCGGTAGTAAATCGCGCCAAAATCTCTTTGATATCAATCACCTGCTTGGGTGATTCATCGGCCAATACATCGATCATCTCATCGCCGCAATGCTTCATCGCATTGAACATGTATTTAATCTTGCCGGCGGTGAATGCCGGCGTTAGCTTGCCGCGTAGTATCTTCCACTTGTTGCCGTGCAGCGAGAATAGATGCGCGCTGACCGGATCGTTGATCTCGTCGTAATGTATTCCCCGATCGTTGAAGTAGTTAAAATCACGGATAAGTATGTTATTGATGAGCTGCGAATCGATCGGCAGGAATACTTTGCGGCTGAAAAAGTAGATGCCGGCGAATTTGTGTTGTTGCTTTTTCATTGCATTATAGACTTCCATGACTTTATCGTTGACGCTTTCGTAGCGTAAAATGACGCGCTGTACATTTCCGAATGGAAAACTTGCGGGTAGTGTTGGTACATTGCGCGATTTCCAATAATTAAACGATATTTTATAGTAGATGTAAATGAATGAGAAGGCGACTAATGCGAGTGTTATTAAAATCATGTTGCAGGGTGGCGTAGGCGAGTTGCGTTCGGAGATTGAGCGTCTTCAATCTAGCAGCAGCGCTATGCAGAAAGATAATCTACGTTTGGAAGCCGACAACTTGGAGTTGCGATTGGAGGTTGAACGATCCTGCAAGGAACTACCGCACCTTCGCGAACAACTCGTACACTTAGAGAAGTAATTACCAAATTATTTTATTTACACTACACATACACCGCACATTTATTTACTTAAAATATTGTCACACTAAATACCACTATTATAGATTTATCGCGTGAAAATTTTATTAACACCAAACATAGTTTAACACTTGTTTTGTGATGATTTTTACACTTTTTTAAAACATGTATGTTTACTACATGATACGGATTTGTACGGTTGGAAAGACCGCACTGAGAGAGAAATAATGCATTTTTTCCTCTTATTGTTTGGTTGTTGGTTGTTTGTAGTGGTGGAGTTTAGTGCGTTTCAAACGCTTACCTCCAAGAGTAATAATCTACTAGCTAGCTGGGAGAAAGTGCTTTCTGCTATAATTTTATCCGCATTTTTATATTTTAATTACTTTTCTTTATTATATTATTGCAATACATAATAACAATAACAATACATTTTACTAAATTTCAATAAATTTTTGTTTATTTACATTGTAGGACAAATGCTTTAAATCAGTATAGCAGTTATTAAAATCATATTTAAATCGCATTAATTAAAAAAGACGCGCATACGTATAAAAGGATAATGATCCGAATTTCATTGTCCTAATGTATAAATATTTCGTTTCTTTGCATTTTCAACAAATAAAAATTCTAAATAAATACTTTAATAAATTAGAATGGTTTCATCTTTTTTTGAATTTTTATTTCAAGTTCATTCAAAAATTTATACATTTGCATGAATTTTTACTTTTTTTTTTGTTAAAATCAGTTATAAATGCGAGTAAAATGTACACAATCTGATTTTTTAATCAGACTTCCAAGTACTGTTTATTTGAAGCAATTAAGTTTAATATATTTAATCTAAAATTTAATTAGTTATCGATATGATTCTCATTAGCTTTGCATTAATATTCGAATTAATATTAATTAGAATCTTAATTAATTTCTTTGCTTAGAATGCAGTTTCTCCAATTTTATTATGAGATGTTTTTGCAACGTAATAAATATTTAATATTCGTTACTTTGTAAATAATTAGCAGTCGCTTTCATATAACAAAAGAAAAATCCATTTCTCAGTTTTTTTTTAGTTATTATGTTATAAAATTGCACATTTTATTGCATGACACATACGCGAGTTATAGTGTGTGTATGTCTGTTCTGCTTTCTAATTTAAATTACAATCCATTGCACATTGATGATTATTTAAAAAAGAGAATTGCTAGAGCAAATGTTTGATGATGTTGCTGAAAATGTGTCACACTATATGCAAAACAATTATTGCATTTTTTGTTATGTATGTACAGGGTGTCCCAAACGATTATAAACTATAGTAGGTAGAGAATATTATATTCGAAACGGAACGAACTTATAGGCAGAAAAATCACCAACAATTGTAAAAATAAGTATTTTAGTAGTTTTTGCAATCATTAATAGTTCATAAAAAATTTCATTAAGATTCACGATGATAAGCAGTGTAGTGTTGTTTTATGTTGGAATCAATTACAAGTTTCAATTACAATTTATTTGCAATGGGTTATAACAAAGATTTACAAAAATATACAAAAATAATCAATCTCTTTTAACGTTACAAAAAATATTGAACCAAAGGAATAAATGATTATATAGCGTTAAAGTTAATTCGTGGGGATAAACATAGGGCTAAGATAGGCAACAAAGTTCCAGCATTTTTTATAAAAATACTATTGGGACTTAGTTGCCTACCTGCTGGAACACAATATATGTCGAAAAGCTTAGTTTCCAGTTAAATTTTAAATAAATTAATAATATAGTTAAAAATATTATGAACTTAAAAAAAATGATTTGCAAGCATATGGCAAGGCAGTATCGGACTAAAACATCAATTTGAAGACAAATTTGGATAATGGTTGTTATAAATTTGATTTGTTGGGTTACTATCTTGCCTTAAAATGGTGCGAATCAATTTTCCTAATTTAATATAAAAAATTGTCATAAACTACTAATTTTCGAGACCATTAAAAAGCCTTATTCCAAATCGGTACATTGTTATTTTAAATATGAAATGATGAACATTTTTGAAAATACCTATCAATTCACTATCGATTTATGTCTATAAGTTCCAAGGCAATTGTAGTTTCTTATGATGCTCGCTATCTATTCATTAATTTGCGACCCCCTGTATACGTATATATTTCGTTTTATTTATTTATATGTTTTATTTTTATTTTTGTAGTTATGTAGAAGCGCTAAAAGCCGAAAATCACAATGTAACGAATGCTGGTGATCATGGTGATATTGCCTGTACGTTGCCATCAACTTCATCATCATCATCGCACCCACAGCAAAGCGACGTGAAGCGCGTTTGTGAATTAGAACGTACCGTTTTCGTGCTGAAACGTATCATTGAAAAGTTGCAAGCAGAAAATAAGCGATTAATTAATAGTACTAGTGAATCGAGTAGTAGCAAACAGCCGAAATCGACAAACTCAAATTTGGTACATTTTAATTAACAAATTAAATTATTATAGCTTGTTTGCTCTGGCGTGTCAAATACCATTCAAACTGAAAATTTCATTTATTGCTTTTTAAAACTTTCTACAAACACAATTAATTTGTGATATATTTTTAGACCTATAATTTGAAATTTCCTTCGCACGTCATTAATTTTTGATTGTTTTTAGAATATTGCAGAACGATTGAGACGCGAAAATAATCGTATCAAAGAGCAGAACGCCGAGCACATGAAGAAGATTGCACGTTTAGAATTAGAAGTAAGTGCAGCACAGGGTAATAGTGAATTAAATAAGGTTAAGGAAGAATTAAGACAAAAAATTGATTTATTGGATAAGGTTAAAGTGCTTTTGCACAAAGCTGCGGCAAAAGAAAAGTTATTAGTTGAAAAGGTAACTGCATGCAACCATTGACATAGTTTTACACACAATGCATTTTTTGCTTTATTTTATTTTAGGTAAAATCTATGAATGCATTTATCGTAAAGCACCATTTAGAGTTTATGGACGACCAAGCCAGTACTGATTGATAGAATGTATTGTGAAATTTATTAATCTACTTTTTTATATGATATACTTATTACTTTTATAACGTAGGATAAGCTAATTTATACATTCTAAGGAATTAATATATCATATTTTAACTCATTTGCTATATAATAAATATTAAATTATTAAATACGCCTATAAAATAGACATCTAAAAATCCAATTAAATAGTAAAAACAATTGCAGGGTCTGAAGTAATAAATTTAATGATAGAAATAAATATATAATTTACACTTGCTAGGTCTCACATTATTTGTATTTGTTGTCAACGTGTTTCGTTGTAACCAGTCAGTTATCTTCAGTACAGGAATGTTCTAAGACCTATCAAGTGTAATATTTTTTCTATCAATAACATGGATCAAGTGATGGCAGATTAGCTCTTTTCTGAAATCGTTGAAAAGGTAAGTTGAATAAAATCTAGAAACATCTACAAATTATTGAAAAAAGTGTTCAGTCAAATTAGTTTTCGTTTTCTATAAAACCAGAAAAAAAGCTTTCTTATCAAATCTGCAATTTTATGGTATGTACTTTCGTTAATGATGGGATATTTGGAGTATTACTAAACTAAAATTCTTTTACATCGGTCATATTTTAGTTATTGAACGTCAATGGCGGGCTTGTGCCATCGATAAAGTTGATTTTCCGATAAACGCTTACTATCAAAACTTATTTTTATCTAGTTTTCACGGAGGAAATAAGATTTACTGAAGGGCTTTTTTCATATTATTCAAATTCTTGGAAAGGACTTAACAAACGCACATTCTTAATCAGTCCACCTCGTGACCTACAGTTACTCATAAAACAGTAATTTTTGTAACCTTGAAGAATTGACGAATTGATAAATTGTCGACGCTATTTAATAGACTTTTAAAAGTGATGAGTTTTCGAACTTTTCTATTAGTTTTTTCCGACAATTATTTTACTTTAATTTAATTAACTTAAAACGTTTACAATTTTATTTTTTGTAATAGCAAATCAATGTCAGTTAGTATTTGAAGAAAAACAAAGCTTTAATATTTTTAATGTATGAATATCCACTCATCATATATTCATAGATGGCTCTATATAATAAGGATAATAAAAGCGCTTGTTAATTATTTTAAAACCTATATTTTACGTTCGTGTTTTATTAAAACCACACTCACACTTTAAGTTACGTTACTCCACGACTATTACTATTCATAAATATTTGCTTTCCGTTATTTGCAAGAACGCATTAAAAAGCTAAAAATCACTCATCTATATTATTGTACAATCATGAAAGTAATAGTGACTATTATTACGACACTATTAATTTGCATTAATTCAACAACAACGCTGCCGAACGTAACCAAATTAATTAATTACGCTTTTGACAAATCAACACGGGAATGCGTTATAACAATGAAATCATCGCACAATTACGATGGTTTTGATCGAATTTACCAGCAATTAAACATCGCCACAATCATTGTCGATGTCGATGTAAAAATTTACGACGGGACAATCAAATGCACACCGAGCGGCTATTTAATTGTTACAAAAGCAATGAAAGATGCTATTTATATTATTGCTAAATACGATGTTGGGATATTGCCACATAAACGTTTATTGATAATCATTGCTGATGATTACGATTATTACACAAGAAGCAAACTTATTGATGACATGGTGGATATGAAGGCGATTGATGTAATTATCGCTAGAGTGATGCTGTTGGACGCTACCTACAGAAATTTTACATTATTTGAACAAAGCGAAGACTTAACAATAACATCAGTTTACAATAATAAAAGTTTAATGTTGAATAAAGATGATTTTATAGAGTTGAAGTGGATTCCACGCTTTGGTGATAAAAATCTAACAGTGGCGGTGTTTGATTGCCCACCGTACATTTACTACAACGAGCAGAAAGGCGTCTACAATGGTATTGATAAATACATGATTGAATTAATGACGAGCTCGTATCCGCTCCAATACGTAGTGCTACCAAAATTCTCCTGGACGCTGGTGATCAATTACGTTGAAAATAACAAAACCGACGTCGGTTTGTGTTCGATTTTTCAAAATATAATGGTCGACGTGAACAGCGATATGAGTTTTCCCTACAATCAAATCTGTAACACTTACTTGGTACCAAAACCGCAACTCCTACCACCGGAAACATTCATATTCCAACCGTTCAGTATCTACTTGTGGTTGATTATCATCGTTTCTACGATTTTAGTTAGCATTGTGGATAAACTATTACGTAGCTATTATGCTAATGTTAATACGCAAAATATCGAAACATCATTTACACTATCGCTCGTACATGAAATGCGGGTCATAAGTGGTGGTGCGTTTGATTTTCCATTATCAAATCAAACAGCATTACGATTTCTTGCATCGTTCTGGTGCATATGTGCTTTACTACTCAACACATGTTATTCAGCTGGATTTGCAACGAATTTAACCAAACCAAGACTTTCAACGCCTGTAAATACATTCAAAGATATGAACGATCAAAAAATCGTCTGGAAGGAGCCGAATAATGAGACTGTATTTACGATGGAAGGCATTACAGATCCATACATCGTTGATGTAATGAAAAGCTTTATAATGTTGCGTGATGTCGCTGAAAGAAATAGGCTGATACATGACAATAATGTAGCGTTTACGGTAAAAAACGTCGGTAAGGAAATTATCTCCGAGGTGGAGACGTTGGACGAGTACGGTAAGGTGCACATGAAGTTGTTGCAGCAATGCTACGGTGATTACTATTCCGTTGTCGTGCTAAATAAAAACTCACCGTTTACGAAGATTTTTGATGGTTATATCAAAAAATTTGCAGAGCATGGTTTTATAAATCATTGGTATAAGTTTACAGTGAATATGAACTATGCAGACATGAAATATATGCGCAATTTCTTTACGACGTACACGAAAGAGTATGATGCGTATGATGATTTGGATTTGGGACATATGCAAGGCGCTTTCTGGTGGTATCTGATCGGCGTTGTAACGTCAATGTTATTTTTTGTGTTTGAAATATTGCATTGGTTATAAGCAGTTTGTTGTTTAGATAGTTGTTGTAGCAGTGCACTCACCGTTTACGAAGATTTTCGATGGCTAAATCAAGAAATTCGCAGAGCATGGTTTCATAAATCATTGATATAAGTTCAATGTAATTATGAACTATGCGGATATAAAATATATGCGCAATTTCTTTACGACATGCACGAAAGAATATGATGTGTGTGCCGATCTGGATTTGGGACACATGCAACGCACATTCTAGAGGTATCTGCTTGTCGTTACAGCGTCGATGTTAATTTGTGTCTTTGAAATATTGCAATGGTTTTTTAAACGTTTTATTGTTCAGTTAGGTATGCATAGAGGTAATTTATAACTTCGTAATGTCTTGAGTTATCCATCAGCATATTAAATAGGGAATATGAACAAGATTATTCCTGTTTAGGAAACACAAGTTGTAGCTTGCAGTTATTTATTAACATAATTTAATAATTAATGCTGTACAGTCAAACCTCGTATAACAAACAAAATTTGCTCCAGAACTTGACTTGTTAAGCAAATTTCTTGTTATGTAACAGCGTTTTTTCCATACAATTCAATGTACTGCTCAAAAACACCCTAAAAAACTTAATTGTTTTAGTTGTTCTTTGATTATATCCTCAATATATTTATTTTTATATGTTAAATATTTTGTGTTTGGTATACAAGATGCCCATTATGCGAGGTTTGGCTGTATATTTGAATACTCTTACCTCCAGGGCGAGTGAACCAAAATATCTCGAAACCGTCTCTTTCCCACGATATTAGAAAATGCAGTGTTACTACAACAACTAGCATCAATTGTTAGATTTAATTGTTTCATGAAATTTTGCGATATGCTTCAAATCAAAACAAATAAACTATTTGACTTCATTCTGGCAATTAATTAGGTATGTGAAAAAGTTCAATTCATTTGCAGAGCCGCAATTCTTGAACAAGTTTGGTGATATTTATTATGATTTTTAAAATGTTATCATGACTTTGACTGATTTAATTTATGATTTATCAGGGTGGTATCTTGAAAATTTCTAACTCCCTGTATTCTCCTATATTATAAAAGTGAAACTTTACAGTTTAATATTTTTATTTAAAGTAATTGTAAAGGAACAAATAAAATAATAATAGCACCTGAAGCACGTTAGAATAATATAAATATTGTCATTACAACATCAAATGTTTGTAATTACACTAAATACATACTATAAATATTATTTTTCTTTTATTACCTAACACGTAGTTAATTAGAGTAGGTAATTAGAGAAAAAAGCTAATATTTAGATTATATAAATTTCATTTCGCTTAAGTAGCCATTAATTTAGTACAGATAATCAAAACATTCTCTTTTTTAACAATATAGTATAAATTATTGAGTATTTAAAATTAATAATTAACAGCCATCATTTATAGAGCTCAATTCCAAATGTCACAAGATTGCGGTAGTTAGTGCTTAAACTACTGTCCATCCATATAATCAGAGACGTTTTTTTTTCTTTTTATAGCTATGAAAAAATTGTACACTATCCTATTAGGTGCAATGGTGCGACCAAATTTAAATTCTATAGTCTAGCATTTCTCAGTTTATTGATAATATAGATGCAGGGCAACAAATCTAGCCATTTGTTGACCAGAGCGGTATTTTTACCCAGTAGGAAACAAAGTTGTAAGAATAATATAAAATTATAATTATAGTATTTGAGGTTATCATTAACTTACAATTACTATCTCCAAGCGAGATCTTACAATGATAGCTGGTCTTCAATGTAATATAGGTAATAAAAATTTAAATTGAAAATTCTAGTTTGGAGGAACAAGCGGTCAATGAGGAAAAGAACTCTGAAAAACTAGTAGTAGTCACATACAACACTGGTATTAGCACTTATCTCAAACCTCTTTGAGGCCCGGCAACTAATCTTAACATGTGATAGATCATAATTCGATTTCAAATCTACGATTTTGCAGTGTAGTCATAATTGCATTAAAAACTCTTTCTTGAATTGAATCCACAATAAAATAATTACTCAGTGAAAAATTGAAGTTTGTTTTAAATTAAAAATCAAGTGGATTAGAAATAAAAAGTTTCAAAAACAATTTATAACAAACGGCGCGGGGATATAATGTATTTCGATGTTGGCAGCTTGTGAAATAGAATTGACAGCTGATTGTATAGAGTTGCGCAGTAAAACAACTTCTCATCCATTCCTTGTTTAGAAAGATGGCAGACAACAAGCTTTATGATATATTAGGTGTAAGAAGAGATGCCAGTGACAATGAAATCAAAAAGGTATTTATCCAAATTCATACAAATTTACTTCTAAGATTGGTGCAATGTAAATATATCATCTACTTAAAGTGTAAAACATGTAACGTTTCGAAAAAATGCGTGCTTTGTTTCCAAGGCCAGTAATGAACGAACAATCCATTACAACTTATTTCGAGAAATAAGCGAAAAAACTTGGAAGATTAGTGAATTTTAATGCAAAATAGTGCGTATAATATGTGTGCTAACGTATCTGTAATTAAATGTGTTGAAATACTCATTTGCTTACTAATTTATTTCACCATTTTTGCAGCAACATCATCTTTAAAAAACGTGCAAGTGATTTATTCATAAGGAGGAAATTAGCAACGTAATTTTTGATTAATAAATTCCCAGCATCATTAATATTTATGTTATATTTTCACAATTTCATAAGAAATATCGTAATTATTTAAAACTAATATCATACAGCCGCAAATAGAGTGGATTGCAAATTTAAAAAGCAACGCTACGGTGATGTACAGTTAATTTTATGTAAAACTGTAAAATATAATGATGGTTGCTTAATATAGAATTTTTTTATACCATATCAAAAAACTATATTGATTGTTAGCCTTTTACGTAAAATTATTGTATATTAAACTTGCGATAATGAAAAAATGCCCGGTTTGTTGCCCTATGTCATTTACAGTCAATTAACTCGCAGGTCCATTATTAAAATTTGAATAACTTTGATGTAACTAAGGTAGTTAATTAATCTGTTAAAATGATTTCGGAAAAGTGTTGAATCATACTTTATGTAATCACCTGGATTTTGACGTAAATTTAAAATGCAATCTAGTGATGCAATACAAATCAATGTTTGTGTCTGTCGTAAAACATAACGTGTATTCGATTGCAATAAACGAAAATGTGTACGTCTGTAAAATTCGATCGTTGTTTGTTTCAAAATTGAATAATATTGATATTGTCTATAAATATACAGATTTAAGCTAAACATATTCGTTGATTTTTCACCATGACGTATTTAAATCGACTGGATTTCGTATTACTCTGTTCCACTGTATAGTCACCGGAAAGATATAAGAACAATTATAAGTCATCCACCCCATAGTTAAATAAAAACTAAATAAATCTATGAAAATGTCGCATATTAACTTAATTATACTGAATTTATTATTCTAAGGGTTGATAACTACCTGCGAATGTAAGCATTGCAGTTATTTTAATAATAAATTCTTTGACAGGTTAATATACGAAAATGTCCTGTTGTTGATGGATGATAGGATAATTTATAGTTATCCTTCCAGATTTTATTTTATTTAGCGGTTCTCCATCGTCAGTATTTTTAAATTACAATATAAAGCGAATAATTGTAAGTTGACATTTTAAAAGTTAATTTTTTTAATGTCTATTGTTATAATGTTTGCTAAATAGTTGTTGTCTTTAATTAGTTCAATATCCGTGCACCGACACATTCGTTTCACGTGATCGCTATAAAGAAAATGATTATTTACAACTTAAATATAAAATAAATTGATTTGTACTGATGATTGAGACTGTTGACACTAATATAGGTTATCCTTGGTTTACGTAGGGGTGAGTTTCCAAGAAAACCCAATTACAATGGGAGGTTCAATGGGTCTTGATGTGTTCTGTTGTAAAGTAAAATAAAATATTAGAGGAATTTTTGGAAAAAAAGTAACTTACTTTAATTACTTAAATTTTTGTTTTCTTTAAGAAAAATCGATATAAAAATTAGTCCAGCATAGAAATTATTTGACGAACCAACAATTGCAATGTGACGTTATTCTGAATGGGCGTAAATTAATCCGGTGGAGTCCGAGGGCTACCTGTATATAAAACAATATAAAGCACAGTGGAAAAGAGTAATAAAATACAGTCGATTTTAAACATATTTAGTTATAAAACTGTGAGAAACAAGTGTGATGGAACAAACAATAAAAATGTAATTATATCATCTCATCCAGGATGAAAATGATATTAGTATATATAATTTGTTGAACAATGAACATGTTTTTGACAATATACAGACATCTTTGCCATCTTTATATTTAATATGTGTATTTTTTATAAAGCTATTAATTATCAGAAAGTTACGTAAAATGATGGAATAGTAGGCATATTCTTTAATAAAAAAATGATTAATGACCACCTATTATAAAAAATAGGTATATAAATTCAAAAGATATGTGAAGAGGTATTCATAGAGCTAAATAAATAATATGCATGTTTTTAACAATTAAACACAATTTATATTCTATCAAAAACAATAAAGCGCAGTAATTAGGCATTGGCCGTTCAGCATTTTTGCTTTTGTTGAACGTGATAGGTCAAGGAAAATAACTTATTTAAACAGTTTGTTTGGAAAAAGGTGAATATTTGTCGAAAAGACTTTAATGTTTGTATTATTTTTGTTAATGAATCGGTCAATATTATACTTTATTTAATTATATAAAAACTTTGGCTGTATACTAATTTGTTTTATTGATTATCAATTTGTTTCTTGTTTAAGCAATACCGAAAACTTGCGAAAGAGTACCACCCCGACAAGAATCCAGAAGCTGGCGATCGTTTCAAAGAAATTTCGTACGCGTATGAAGTGCTCTCCGATCCAAAAAAGCGTTCCGTTTATGATAAGTATGGCTTGAAAGGTATGCAAAGCGGCGCCGACGGCGGCGGTTTCGCCGGTAACGATATATTCTCGCACTTCTTCGGTGGTGGCTTCTTCGACGGATTCGGGGGGTTCGGCGGCGGGGGAATGCGTCGTCGACAACGCGGCGAAGACACTATACATCCGCTCAAAGTTACGCTCGAGGACTTGTACAATGGTAAAACGTCGAAGCTGCAACTCAGCAAAAACGTCATCTGCACGGCGTGCAGCGGTAAAGGCGGCAAGGTCGGCGCGGTACAGACTTGTAGGACTTGTAAGGGCTGTGGATTGAAAATCACACTAAAACAATTGGCGCCCGGAATGACGCAACAATTGCAGCAACGTTGTCCCGATTGCCAGGGCGAGGGCGAGATTATCCAAGAGAAGGACCGGTGTACGACATGTAGAGGCAAAAAAGTATGCAAGGAGGTGAAAATACTAGAAGTACACGTAGATAAAGGCATGCAAGATAATCAAAAGCTGTATTTCCGTGGCGAGGGCGATCAGCAACCTGAAGTTGAGCCCGGCGATGTCATCATCGTACTCCAGCAGAAGACACACGAGAAATTCCAGCGCTCTGGCAACGATCTAATTCTTACACATCAAATATCACTCACAGAAGCACTGTGCGGTTTTTCGATGGTTTTAAAGCATCTCGATGGACGTGATTTGTTAATTAAACACCCGCCCGGTCAAGTGGTGAAGCCAGGCGATACGAAGCTGATAGAAGAAGAGGGCATGCCGCACTACAAGAATCCATTCCTCAAAGGCCAACTATACATTACGTTTGAAATCAAATTTCCGGTGAACCATTTTACGAGCGAGGAGAATTTGAAGCAGCTGGAGAGCGTGCTGCCGCCGCGTCCCGAATTCATTATGCCGGAGGGTGAGGGCGTTGAGGAGGTCGATTTGCAGGATTACGATCCGAATGAACGAGGCGCTGGACATTCGGGAAGAGGCGAAGCGTATGCGAGTGATGAAGACGATCAACATTACCATGGAGCTGGCGGTTTACAATGTGCCCAACAATAGTCAGAATTATACTTTGATAGATTATTTTATTATCTATAACGTTTTTCAAAAATTTTTGTGTAGTCAAATATACTGAGCAAATTGAAAGTATATAGTTTTTAAACCAATTTTTGGCAAAGAAAAAAAATCATAAAGGAATTTGAAATTTTAATAATAAAATAATTTTAGCAGTGTAGAATAAAATTCTATTTTGTAAGTTGGTAGCTCAATTCATAGTACTCCTAATTTTTAACATGAAACAATAGAGAAGCTTGAAGTTATTTTAATACTTTTAAAACAGAAATATTTTAATTTTGTCATTAATTTTATATTAATTTATATTATTAAAAAATTCACCAAATTTCACCCAAATTTGGTGAATTTTCTAATAAGCGCAAATGAGTTGAGTTCTTGTTGAGCCTAATTGTAACATGATAAATTTCTTTGTGAACCCTAACAATCTATTAATAATAGATTATATAATAGACATAATTATTATATGTAATTTAATTTATTAAAAAACTTTTACGACTACACAAAAATTTTGTCCTACGAATACAAACAAAAATAACAAAAAAAAACTTAAGGAAATACTTTGTGCGGAGTTGTTCTGCTTTTCTTTCTAAATAAGGATACTTTTTTTAGGTAGATTTTAATTATAACATTTTTTGCAAACAACAACAACAAATTGCAGGAGAGATTTGATTCGTACATGTTTAATGATATTTAATTGATAATATTATTTTTGTAATTAAATTATTGTGAACGTGTATAAAGTATAAGAATCAGTTCAAAGATCAAGGTCTCTTTTCCACATATTACACACTTTTTTTCGAAAAAATTCTGTTAAGTCATTTATCAAGTGGTATGTATTCAATCTTCCTGCGTAATTGAAAAAACAAAGAAAATGAATTGTTTCTGTTATTACTTTAATAAAATTCAATGCAACACAAATTCTATACTACAAAAATTTCGTTAATTATTTAACCACATCTTTTAATTTTCAATTAGAGCAAAAATTACCAATTCCGTTGTTTTACAACGTAGGCAACCAACTATACAATCCTGTCAAACACTTTATATAACTTAATAAATCCATATTTTGATTGATTTTGTTGTTATCTATAACTAATTTTAACTATCAATCACATACGTTTATGTTTGCGGNTCCGTTGTTTTACAACGTATGCAACCAACTATACAATCCTGTCAAACACTTTATATAACTTAATAAATCCATATTTTGATTGATTTTGTTGTTATCTATAACTAATTTTAACTATCAATTACATACGTTTATGTTTGCGGAAACTATCTGTTCCATTTTTGTTTCTCTTCATTGCTACAATAAATTATCTCATTAAACTTGATTTTAGAATGCTGCATGCACTTAATTCGGAATGGAAAGAATGAATCAGGAAATTACAATTAGACGAAATTAATGTGTTTCATCGTATTTAGAATTTAACAATGACTTATTGACATCGCCACGTTTTACATAAATAATTTACTAATTAAAATAATCATAATAAGAACAAAAAAAATTTGAATGGATGAATTTTTTGCGCGATAATGTTGGCAGTAATTGTTTTTTAAAAAACAAAAGAATGTGTAATTATAAAAACAATTATAAAAAATAATAATGCAATTGATAATGACAATCTTCTTACGTATGTATGTAAAGTGCGTATAATTTTAAGTAAAAGAATATTTAAATTGCAACAAAAAGATATAATTTATCAGAAAATTTCAATTAAATGGAAATAATATGTTTCATGGTATTTAGAATTTAAAAATGGTTTATTGGCATCGTCAGGTTTTAAATAAACAAATTACTAATTAAATTAATAACAAGAAAACTTTAAATGGAAGAATTTTTACGACAATATTGGCAGTAATTGTTTGTTAAAAAAACAAACAATTCAAATATATTAACAATTTATAATATTATTTTGTTGATATATAAAGTGAGTAAAAAAAGTTTAAATTGCAACAAGAAAATAATGTAATTGTAATAAAACGATTTACAGCGCAAATTGAATTATTATTAATGAATTGAATTGGAGCATTAATTGTTCGTGCGAATTTATTCTTTGTCGCCGCGACATTGGAAGAGAGACGTTGTATGAGCAGTTGATGAATAGAAAAGTAGGTATATAATAATTTTTGAGCGAATACATGGAGAAAAGATAATGGAATGAAATTTGCAATGTGGAGTCTAGCGCGCGAGAGATATAATTGGATATGATTCAATGAAAAATTTATGCATTATTGCGTAAAATTTCATAGACATTAAAATAATAACGATTCGGTTATCTCTCGGCTAGCTCGCTGATTGTGAATAATGTAATAATTTTTGTCGTTATCTATTATCTATAGATGTTCTCCTTCAACAATAGCGAAAACCTTGAAGTCAGGTGACGGCGATGCAGCAGTAGCAGCAGCCAGAACGGCCACCACGTCCTTGCGATTCCAATTCGAATTATTATTATTGTAGAGAAAATTAACACAAAAGCAATAAGCGCGCAGACGACGAAGAGCAGCATAGACACGGACGCCTCGTCAGCCAGCCAGCCAAGTGTAGATGGTTATTGATTCGAAGACCTAAATAAGGAAATGTGAACAGCACAGCACACACAAAACGGTTGCGTGTGCGACCATCAGCAATGCGCAATAATATAAACTCATCATTGATAAATAGAATGCTAGCTGCTGCTTGATGGAGGAACGTTTTTATTTCGAGTGAAGTAAAATCAAAGAGTTGAAGAGGGACGGCCCTGGATTAATCAGCAAACTATGTCTGTGTGACGCAACACCGTCAGCGTTCTGGGCTCCGCAAGGGGGAGCAGGAGGCAGGACGGCTAGCTGGCTGGCAAGCAAACAGGAGGAGAGCTCTATGCACGGTGTGTCGGGCCATCCAACTAAACGCGCAATCGAGAAGTGGATGGCGTGTGGTGTGGCTGCAACAACAGAACCAAAACACTATCTATACATATATTAATCGTTACCCTTCGATTATCACACCAGGGCTAATCAACTATAATTTACTGTGTGTTACCACCATCATCTCTTCATGTAAACAAGAAGGTAAGCGATTTCACTCTGTTTTATATGTACTTTGTCTCCGAACTAGCGCGATAATTTATATTATAAAAAAACGACGTCGCATGACGTCAAGCGACCACGTGCGCGTTCGCCCTCCTCTACGTTCGCGCTGTCGTCCTCTAGCTATATTCTGCATGAATAATTCAATTTAATACGACGACCTAAATACGCTCTCTTCATCAACATTTAACATCATCATCATCATCATCATCATCGCCATCCAAACACAGCACAATGATGTCATTGCGTCTTTCCTATAATATTCTACTACATCTACTATTATTATTATATTCTATAATCTATATATTAAAACATATGTGTGCGGCGGCGCTGTATTTATATACGTGTGTGTATATGTGTGTGTGCGTTTCTTGCTGATGAAGAATTTTGTGTCAAATCAAGGTTTTCTTGTGTTATATAATGGCCATGGACGCCTCCTTGCCTAACTGCAAGTAATTCCCCTCTTCACTCCTCTCTACCCTTTTTTTTGTAATTCCTCGCGCTCATCGTTTCCATTCGACAAACAAACTGATAACGCGTTATCAGCTACAGCATACACACACATACATACTCACTCACACACACGCACATACTCGCACTCGCTTGCTCAAACAATTTTTAACAAGAACTCTAAATGCCTGTTACTTAACAATAACTAGGGCAAGTGATCAAGTTGTTAACAAAAAAAATTTTTTTACCTAAAAACATTGTTTATTATTAGATCATCATTCATTGATGGATATATAGCAAGTTGGATTTTCACAAACGGAACAAAAAAGAGTTCTTTTGCAGAATTCCAATTATTTAAATATATGTTTGCCTAAAAATACTATTTATTAAATCATCATTCATTGATGGATAGGTGTGGGAGGCAATATCGCCTTGGATTTTTATAAATACAACAACAGTAACAAAAAATATGTTCTTCTTGCAGAAGAGCGCAATGAATGTAAATAAAAAAAACTCTTTTTGCCTAAAAAACAATTTATTATTACATCATCATTCTGCAGAAGTCTAATTAATTAAAAAATATATTTGCCTAAAAATACTATTTATTAAATCATCAGTCATTGATAGATAGACGCACAGAGAATATCGTGTTGGATTTTTACAAAAGTGACAAAAAGTACGCCCTCCTGCAGAATTCCAATTAGCAAAAATTTGTCTTCGCGTGAAAACATTGCAAGTGGCAATATTGAGTTGGATTTTCACAATTGCAATAATAACAACAACAAAAAAAATGCTTGTCTGCAAAATTCCAATGAGCAATAGCGGTTTGAGTAGTAATTTCTAACTAACAACAATAAATGTTGTTAATAAATACTCTTTTTCGCCTAAAACGCTATTTATTATTTGATTGATTCATTACTGGGATAGGTGTAGGCAATATTTTATTTTCATAAATCCAACAAAGAAATCATCTAAAAATTATCAATTTTGATCGCCATTTTTGATATAGATAGATGTACCAGGCAACAAAAAAATGCTCACTATTCATTATTAAATCATCATTCAATGATGGATGAGTGTAGGCAATATCGAGTTAGATTTTCATAAATGCAACAATGAATACGCCCTCTTAGAGAATTCCAATAAACAAATAATTTTTTTCGCCTAAAAACTTTATTTATTACGATTAAATCATCATTCATTGATGAATAGATATATGCAAGAGGCAATATCGAGTAGGATTTCCATAAATGCATAAAATACAGCAAAATACGTCAGAATTCCAATTAAAAAATAAAATTTTTAGCCTAAAACACTATTTATGACTATTAAATCATTATTCATTGGTGCAAGATGGAATATCCAGTTGGATTTTTTCAATGCCACAAAAATTACGCCTTCATGGATTGATGAATAAATAGTTGCAAGAGAATATCGAATTGGATTTTTACAAATACAACTACAATAGTAGAAAAAAATACGTTCTCCTGCAGAATTCTGATGAGTAATTAATATTCTCAACTAAGAGCAATCAATGTCGTTAACAAATACAAATTTTTCGCTTAAAAGCACTATTTATTATTATTGAATCATCATTCACTAATAGATAGATAGATGCAGGAAACAATAAGCTTTCCCGCAGAATTTCGATTTGTTTTGCCCAAAAACTATTTCTTTATTTTGATCATTCATTGATGGATAGATGCAGAAGGCAATCGCATTGGCATTTTCCAAATGCAGCAACAATAACAGCAAAGCAGAAAAAATACGTTCTCCTGCAGAATTTCGATGAGTAATAACGATTTGAGTATAGCAATTCCCAACTAAGAGCAATCAATGTCGTCATTACATGCAGACATAAATAGACATTTAGTTTATTGATGATTTTTTTATTCTACCGACTGGTTGCTAACTCAGAAATTACTTGCATAGTCAGATCTATTACTATAAACTATAAATTGTAAACAAGATTGAATTGCAATTTATCTATTGCCACATTATTAATTGATTTAACCAATTTTATATTTTTTAATTCATTTCGTAAAATAAATGCGCTTGCTGCTTGCTTGCCTGATGATTAGGCGGAAATTCATTAAATCATCATCATGATCATTAAGTGCGCGACGGCGGTGACAAAAATAATGTCGTCGAATTGTTTCGGCGATTATCAAAAACAATACTATACTACGGCAGGGCAGCGAAGGAAAGGAGGAAAAGAGGTTAGTTAGTTGGTTAGCCAGCGCGCCGTGTAAAAATTATATTGACGTAAATGTAAATTTTCATAATTAAACATTTATTAAGATGACGAGGACGACGACAACAACGAGTAGTGCTTTTTGAGGTTAGGTGAACATAAATATGTAGTTGAGTTATAGATTATTTATAATTCTTACACAAATTGTTTTTGAAGAAATGCTGAGTGTATACTAAGCACGCTTAATAATTAAATTTTAAGCTGATTAATGATTATCAATGTGAATGAAGTAAGGTAAAACGCGTACAGCAAGGTGGTGGTACAAGGGAGTGGTGGTGTGCCAGTAACATTTTGTTATTGATCGGCTCTTTGGTGAAGCTTCAGCTGGAACCCTTGCGTTTCTCGTTAGTAGGGGAAATCCTCAACAGCGTTGCTGCCTGCCTGCCAGCCAGCCTGCCAACCAGCCTGCCTCTGCTTACACAGCTACAACTACAGAGAGCCTAACAACAGACAGCAAGCAAGCATATATACATATATATCTAATATAATAAATTAAGGCGGATGATGATGATGATGTTATAATATCTAATAAAGAAAGAAAGAAATAAAATATAGTGAGATTGTACTATATGTACAATATGAATGTAAACGTAAACCGTAAACGAAATTTGAGATCATGTGTGCACGTAATAGAAATAGACAAAGTCATCATAGAAATTCTTCGCTGCTGCTGGTGTGGAGAAAGAATCTAATAACAGTCAATTGTCATCCATCAGCAACTACTGCACTCACTCTACACAGTATAATCATAATAATAATAATAACAAACATCCGGTTAACGATTTCAAAATGTTAAGCGTAAAAGTTAAAGGATTGGATTTATTATAAAGCGATCAAGCGCGCAGAAATAACGTAATAATATTTATTCTTTTTCTCTTCTCCTGCTTCAACATTAACATTTTTCTATATTTATAAATTTCCCTCTTACTAAATTTTATTGTATAAGCAAGTAAAGAATTTGAAAGATTTTATATGTTAATCAATAAACGTTGGTTAAATATTTACATGTTAATCAATTTTGGCATAAATTCTATTGCTTTATGAACGAAATTATTTATTTATACTAAAAATTTTTACTATTAAAGGAGAAATACTGTTAAAAATGACAAATTTAATGAAATTTTATAAACTAATCATTAAAGCTGGGTTAAAAATATGATAAATATTTTACAAATTTTAACATAAATTCAGCTTCTCTGGGATGATAGCTATGGTCATGCCTTTTTTATATTTTTGCATTATTTTAATAAATTTTCCTTGCAATTTTAACTGATTTTATAGGAAGTAAGTTAAAAATCTGAAAAACTACATTTTAATTAATAAATGTTGGTTAACTATTCACAGGTTAATCAATTTTGGCATAAATTCTATTGTTTTATAAAAGAAGTTATTTATTTACATTAAAATTTCTACTATTAGAAGAGAAAAACTAGCAACAATGACGAATTTAATGAAATTTTGTAAATTAATCACTAAAGATGGGTTAAAAATGTAATAAATATTTTACAAGTTTATAAATTTTGGCATAAATTCTGTCTATTTATGGTGATTTTCTTGTTTTTTGTATTGTTTTGATAAATTTTCCTGTGAGTTTAAACTGTTTTTTTTTGTAAGCAAATAAAGAATCTGCAGAATTTTATTTATTAATCAATAAATGTTGATTAAATATTTATCCGTTAATCAATTATGACATAAATTTTCTTGCTTTATGAAATAAAATATTTATTAAAAGAGAAGAAACGTTAAAAAATTATGATTTGAAGACATTTATAAAGTAAACAATAAAGGTGGGTTAAAAATATATGAAGTATTCTACAGGTTTATAAATTTTGGCAAAAATACTGTCTATGACGATAACTATTCATTTCTTTTCTCTTCACCAAAATATCGACTATTTTTATAAATTTAGGACGTTTGAGGTATTATTTTTTTATATTTTTAGTAACCACCGAATATTTAAAGATTTTTGTACGTTAAACAATGAAAGTTGATTAAAAATATGTTAAATATTTTACATGTTTACAAAATTTGGCATAAATGTTTATTTATTTTTTGTCTTCTTTAACATTTCTACTATTTATATATAAATTTTTATACAAATTTTAATTATACTCTGGTTGAATATATGCAAAATATATTAATAATTAGTAACGGATGATATTTTGATATGAATTTTAACTGCCTTTGGTATTTTTAGTATACGCTGATAACAAATTTGATGATTTAAGGACTTTTCTACATGAATCGATAAAAGTTGATTAAAAGTATGTCATATTTTGCGGACTTTATCAATATTGGCATAAATATTGTTGCTGTATGAAGATATTTATTGGGTATTCAGTATTTTTCGCAATTTTTAGAGGAAACCAATAAAAAGATCAAAATTTAAAGGTTTTGATACATTCATCAATAAACGTTAGCCAAAAATGTGTCAAATATTTTACGGAATTTAGATATCAATTTTGGTGTAAATATTATAGCGATATTTATGTCTTTTTTCCTACATTACATAGGTTTTTGCTCTTTAAAGTATTATTTTTTAATATTTTTTGATAAAGTAAATAAAGTTTTTTTTGTTATAGGACGATATTAATTTCTTTCTTCTCTTTGCTACAAGATTTCTACTAGTTTTATATGAATTTGACTGTTTGTAATACTTATTTTTAATATTTTTAGTGGAAATCAGAATAAAAAGATTAAAAGATTTTTGTACATTAAACACTAAAGATGTTTAATTCATTTTTATTTTTCTGCTTCTTATTTATCAAATTTTATTTATATTTTAAGGAGAAAATTAAGACTTTTAAAGTTTTATAGGGTTACATATAAAATAATATTTTTTTTATGAATTTTGGAGTAAACACCATCAAGGCTTAAAGATATTTAATTCATTTATATTCTTCTTTATTAAAGTTTGTTATATTTTTAGAAGAAAATGAAGAATTAAACATTTAAAGACTTTTATGCGTTAATCGATAAACGTTAGTTGTTAGAAGTAGGTATGCCAACTATTTTACGGGCTTTATCAATTTGGGCGTAAATACTATCGCTGCGG
>JARJDW010010158.1:0-13828 GCA_030264715.1 Adinopsis sp. GC000173
ACCATCATACTCACTAAAATCATTGCTTAAGTTAACAGACCTGGTCATTTCTAGTACATCGGACATTGGCCACACGCTTCGGCCAAAGTGCGAAATAGCCGGCCAGTTCGGGAAATGGCCAAACTTCGGGCTTTGGCCGTAACATATATAACTATAGAACACCTTATTATATAACAAATTAATATTTCGGTTGACTATGATTCTATTTCTTAGTTTGACGTGACTAATTTTATACCATTGCAAATTCGCGATAAAAACAATACGCACATAGTCACTCAAATCGTGAATAATGTAGATAATTACCTGAATAATGCCGTGCGCGTAATCTTCAGCGCGTTGCCAATTCCCCAAGGTAACTCCCGGCTCGAAAAAGCGATCGCCTAACAACGATAAAAGTGTGATCAATTCCAATTAATTTATTTGCATACTTACCTCGACATGATTCCGTGTTTATTAAGAATTTGTCGGGGAATTGTTTGTGCGTGGCATCCAACACCGAGGCCGGAATCAGCCAGTCCCAATACCAGTGGACGGCGATACCGTCGATAAACTGTTCGACTCCGTCTTTCATTATCTAGAAATGCGAAGTTTTGTTAACTGAAATTATGATATTCTTGCGTAATATGTTTGTTATTTTAACCTCGCTTGGCCAAAAAGGTAAGAAGAAGCGCTGATCATCCAATAACATGATTTTCAAGTGTTTGAATTGCGCTGAATTGCGTATTGCCGGTCCCAAATGATTTTTAACATAATCGTGCTACAATGTGAATAAATTGCGCATTTAGCCCTATGAATATTAATCAAAAATTCATTTATTATACCATCGTTTTTGTATTCCATCCGACGGAATTGATTTTATTAAAGGGTACGGCTGCCAAACTCGGCTCATTGCCGGTGGTGATACCCCAAAAATCAATACCTTGACGCGCGTATTCATCCAAAAATCTCATATGATAGTCGGCCCATGCTTGGAAGAATTCAGGTTTTATCTCACCCGATGTATACTTTCCGGTGGTTTTCATCCAATTCGGCGCTGTCCATGTTGATGCAAATAAATCCAAGTTGGTTAAAGCAAGCGCTTTTTTAATTAGCGGAATCTAAAATACATGTAATGTAATGATTTTTATACAATGTTACATGAGTGAGCTGAAAAGTTTCAACTAATTTATTTTTGCTTTTTTACGCTTTTCTCGTATTTTTACTTCTTTTGCATGTTTTCTCGCCTGTTTTCTGGATTTTCTCTTTTTTGATCCATTTAATTAAAACGGTTCTATTAGCTCCTCGCGTTGTGTGTCAGTAGGTTTGTGCATTTGGGTGAAATTTTTCTGTCGTTTTTGTTGGTTTATTCCTTTTCTTTCGTTTTATTTGTATTTTTCGTATTTTTTGTTTTGTACAACGAAAAAAAACACACAAAAAAGGAAAAGAAGCGAAACTACGCAAAAAGAGCAAAAAATGAGAAAACAATCGAAAAAAACACTAGAAAGAGTGAAAATATATAAAATTATAAGAAGGCTCGGAAGTTTTTAAACCACCCACCTATATAGGAAAATAAATACATTGTATGTATATCATATAATAAATCAAAGTAATATTTGATGTTGAATTTATTATAGTTTTTTAGTATCTCGACGAATTCCTAAACATAAAAATTTATGTTAAATTTCCTTTGCGTATGGAAATTTTAACGATTTTCTTGTGATGTTTCAATGACCTTTGGCACTTTTTCATGAATTTTATTTATCAAGCTTTATTATTATTTATTGAACATGCGAGAAAATCGCGTTTTTTTGTAACGATTTGATGCTTTGATGGAAAATGCTGAAAAGCATAAAAATATTCTATTTGTTATGCCGCTTACAATAATTTATTATTATAGTGCTTTCTTCGTACTACAGCTTCTCCAGCTTTATTTCAGAGAACATCATATGTGTTTCAGATTACTTATATGACTTTCAGAACAGATAAAATTTGAAATACATTTGATTATTCTAAAATATTTTCTGAAATTAAATTGACGCATTTTGAAATACTACTGGAAAAAGTGTAGTTGTTTCGGTTAGTTAACGATTATGACATAAATTTTACACAAAATAACTAATTAACTATTAATTAATTTTGCACTTATGATTTGAAATAAAATTAACTAGGTTGGAAATAAAAGAAACATATTCAGCACATGAGTAGTAGATATGAACCTTTTCAAAACACTACAATAAAAAATTGTTGCAACGAAAATTCCATCTAAAAATGCAGGTGTGCTTGGAAAATAACTTTGTTCTAAAAATTTAGTTTCGAAAAAATTGGCATGCGCGGCCTTTTGGTATAAATTTTCAATTTTAGCACCGTTTATAAAGCCAATGGCTGTGTGCACCGCACATTTTACACACAAGGTTGACGTGCACTTGATCTAGTGATTATATTCTTTTATCTATAAATGTATGTAATAATATCGCCAAAAAACCTTCCGATTAAAATCGATTGTAACTTATATTAGTTGCATACTCTAAATATCTTATCCTCATCAGCCAATTTGAAATTTTTCAATTCGGGATCTGCATCATCTCCATCATCGTAAGAGTAAGCGTGCGTTGAGAAATCTGTACCGCCGACCGGTACTCGTCCCATATTAAACTCCAATCCATTTTTAGCGAAAAACGACCTGATAATACAATAATAAGGTGATTTATATAATAACGGCTATAAATAGATTTAATCAACTTACTCGATTAGCGTTTTAGCCGCGTCATCGTTGATGCTGAAAATATTGATAGCGGTCGCATCGGTAAATGCGCCACCCCATCCCTTTATCATCTGGTACGTGATGTTATTGTGATTCACGTCAATGCGATGCTCATAGATTCGTTTCTCGAATTCGTAGCGTTCACGTTTGAAGAGTTGGTTATAGAGGCCGGAACGCACCGCTACTACACTACCATCTGCAGCACCTTCAATGATGCCGAGATCATCGCAATACGTTGCGTTGCAAACGCATACGTTACCCCATAAGTACTTTTTGGGCAAGCACTCTTTTGCGCTTGCAATGCTCGCAACAGCAACTTTAATTTAACAATTAGTATTTTTAATATAATATAGGTTATGTTGTTGATTGCTTACCGACTAGAACACCAAACAGCAGCCACCGCATTATTATTCTTATTAATTATGAGAAGTATAGCAGTTATTAATCTGGTGTGTTTTTTGATTGTAGATAAAAATGCGATTTCTACAACGATTGATTGCGGCTCGGCGATACTCGACGATTGATTCCGCCGAACTTGAGAAATTCAAAGCGCACAGCGAGGATTGGTGGAATTCGGACAATTTCAAGGTGTTGGTGTCGATGAATTCGATACGCGTACCGTACGTACGTGATGGTATTATCCATACCGGTTTTGCGAACGAAAAATATTTGGAGACTGATAAGCCGCTGACAGGGGTGAAAATACTCGACGCTGGATGCGGAGGTAAATTTAATGTATAATTACTATAATGCATTTCTCGGTTCTCCCACGCTAAATCCGAGTAATATATATTAACTTATAACGGTAACCATTTCGTCATTAATAATGAATATAATATGTAAACAAATTATTATTGTGATTTAGTGACGTTCAGAAACAAAATGCAAATTAACCAAATTAATTCAAGAGCTGTCCAATGTGTTGTTGTTAACGAAAATTACTCAGTATTTAAAAGAAAATCAAAAAGCACAAAACAAGAACAATAGTTCACTATTACATTTGCACTGAATGAGGTGGGGCATTAAAAAACTTTACTTTACTCTGTACCAAAATAAGTGAGCCATTTGTGTAGAATACCTGTTTTCATATATATAAAAGAGTCATTTTCGATATTTAGTTTTACAAAACCAGGTAAATGAAAAAAATAATAGTTTAGTTTTTACAATAATGCGTTATTTAATATTAATATAGACAGGTGATTCTGATTTTTATCACAACTTGTTTTCGAAACGCGTTGCACAATTGCTATTGTTTTTTTAATCAAATTGTTTCATATGAATCTAACAACTAATTTTTCTGAATTTTTGGATAATCATCTAGGTAAGAAAGAAAGTATTGGCGGTTCTTTTAAATGGCATTTTCACCATTTTGTTGTTCGATGAATTTCAACTAATTTTACGATTTTTTATTGTAATTTTTAATAAATTTAAAAAATCTAAAAGTTTGTGATATATGTAATTAAGAAGTTCGCAAATATTAAGAATGTGAAAGAAAATAAAAAAGTTACTAAATAACAATAAATTTAACAAAACCGGCAAATGGCTCAATTATTTTGGAAGAGTTATAGTAAAATATTTAAAAAAATATTCTAAAATATTTTTCTAGCAGAGAAAACTTTCTAAAGCAAATTTTCCAAAACTGAATTATTTATTTCTCATAATAAAGTCAATCGGTTTTTACGCGTTTTAAAAACTTTGATGCGTTTTTGATATTTTTATCTACCGTTAAAAGTAACAGAAAAACAAATTTTATTTGTATCCTATTAAAACACTGCAACACCAATTCAAATTCGATATTAGTATATATCGGAATTTCTTTTCATTTTTCTAAATACCATCAAAGCGATCGTTCTTACAAGCTTTGTAGATTACAGCTGTCTTCAATCGAAAACCTAACAGTAATATTCTCGCCACTAGTATTAAAAGCTATAGCAGCTAAGGAACAGATAACTATCATATTTTCTAATAAACCAAATCCATAAATAACTCGTAACTTTAAAGTTCGAACTCTAACCATCAGTTTATTAACGTATTAATGTTTTCGGTAGAAAAATAACCATTGTAAACATATTTCGATAGAAATGATCATAAATATAAATTTGCAACCATAACCCTGCAAGTCACAAATCTCGAAATTTATTGTCTAGATATCGTATATGTTAACAGAAGTCACTGAATGATAACATCTATTTTTCGTGCCTGTAAGTTTAATAGCGTTTAATTGGTAACTTGAGTGAGTGACCAGCATACGAAAACAAGCATTCAAAAACTGTTCATAGTTAAAAATTAGGTAACTAAGTGTGAGTTGGCATACAATCGTTTCCTATGTTTATATTAACATGTTTTATGCCCATATACTGTGTATCTCATTCGAATGTATACATAAGAATATATAGCCTATACAACTTAATTATGGTATTTCCACGAAATTTTGAACGGGATTTTTCTTAGCTTCGGGAATTTTTGCGACATTCATCTTATTGTTTTTGTCTGATATTTGGTATTAAAATTATTTGATAAACGAGAGGAACGGAGTTCTTCTCGATTTTCATTAAATATTGATAAAGCTCGTATATATGTGATTGAAAATACCAAAGATTAAATGAAACTCGGAAGAAAATCACAAAAATTTCGCCACACAAAAAATCCATCCCAAAATTATTTTTTTTAGAATTCGTAAAGATAATAATAAGTCTATAAATTGTGTTGATTATATTTTACATATCTTTGAAATTGAAATGCATTGTTTACGTAATTAGCATTATAATCTTATTACTAACACAATTTTAAATGTATTCTGGGTTTAGTCCTCGAAATACTAATGCCAACAATGTATTTTATGAAGTTATTGAATTATCTTCTAAAAAGAAATTCTATTAAAGGATGATAGTAAATATTAGGAGTCCAGAGGCCTTATTACCGTTGTCGGTTGTTGTATTCTTATATGTTTGAAACTACAAAGGTTTTTTTTAAACAGGGTAATTGCTAATCAACGTAGGTGTGGCAGATACGTAACCAAAGCATGATATCGTTACTATTATTATTCTAACATTCGAGAATACAAGAACTAAGGGCGAGAATATCGCCCTAATGCTACTATTAGGTCAAACTTTCTGGTGCACATACGCTCATTTGAACTTTGTTCCTAGATGCGTAGTATTAGCGTTTGTAATAGCAATACATGTTATACAGACAGTCTGCTGCTTCCTATACAGATCACATTACTTTTTCTACTTTCAATATTACTTTTATCTTCAAATTATCACTTTTTAGGTGGTTTTCTCTCCGAGCCATTAGCCCGACTTGGTGCAAAAGTAACCGGCTTAGATCCGGCTGACAAACTGCTAGAAATAGCCAAAGAACACATGAAAATGGACCCTACAATTACAGATAATCTAAAATACGTCAGTCAAACCATTGAAGATTATGCAATCGATAATAAGGAGACGTACGATGCGGTAGTTTCGTCGGAAGTGATCGAACATGTTGTCAATAAAAAAGATTTTCTGCAAGGGTGTGTCGATTGCTTGAAGCCAGGTGGCTCGTTTTTCTTGACGACGATGAGTTCGACGCAGCTAAGCCGATTCGTCAACATCTTCGTCGCCGAGTGCGTATTGCGTATGGTACCGAAAGGCACACATGAATTCCAAAAATTTGTAACGCCACATCAATTGCAACGCTTGCTGGAGGATTGTAAGATGTGTTTTTATTATATTCATTCAAAGATATAAGTATAGAGCAGGGGTGGGTAAATAGCGGTTCAAAATAAAAAATGGGAAAAGATGAAGCGTTCAAAATGCCATAGAAAATGTTTCATGACCAGAAGTTGTATCTCGAATATAAGTTATTTTTAAGGAGATGAAAGGGGGAGAGAAAATTAGATATATCAAAATTTGTAGCTAATAAAATTTTACATACACAGGGTTCATAGAATTATATTGTTTTCAATTCCGAATTGCAATAAATCTCATTAAGATGCTCTATTAGGGATAAACATTATTATGGAATTTTACAACAAAATTGACTCCGACTTTAAATAAACTTATTAATGATGCTATGAAATTTTATAATAGTCATTAATTTAATCATTGTTGGTTTTAATGTTGAATATTATATGAATATTGTACATACGTTCTGTGATAAAAATGCTTGCCATTTGAAACGTTTACTTTAAATTACGCATTTGAGCTCTAAGATTGCTACGGAATTTTCTTGGGAATCATAATCACATGTCAACCTATAGGCACATATGAATATTTGGTGACATAAGGCTGTTCTTCAGGTAGTTATTTCTGTAACTCTTAAGGTAAACGTTTTTGACTATGAGTTTCTATGTGATTATTTTTCCCAATGATACAAATAATCATAATTCTAAAGAAACTCTTGTGGCCCGCTGACAAAAAGTATTTGCCCACCCCTGATATAGAGAATATTTTTCCCTTATACATTTAATTTGTAGATTAGCTTATCCAATTTCAAAATATTTTTATAGATTTGATGTATAAATAACACACGAAATGTATAAATAATTGATTATTTATACATTCACTATGTATAGATATTTCAATTTATTTTTATAGTATACATGTGTTATTATTAATTATAATTAGTATCTTGTTATTATTTACACACTTATAAATTATTCTAATAATTGCATTTCTTACAACAAGTAATTAGGAAATAAATAAAGTTTCCGTAAAATAAATAAAGTTTAACTAATGACATAGTATAAAATACTTTTGTAAATATAATACTATAAAATACGTACATAATAGTAAACGATATTATATAAGTAAAATGCTTCTAATGAAATGTAAAGTAGTTGTGCAAATATAAGCCGCGGCTTTGCTTTTAGAACTATGTGTAATATACTTATAAAATATCTTCCTTATTATATTGTAGTAAATATCTAAATTGGAGAAAAACATTTATTTAAGTTGAATGAATATTACAAATATATTCATAAAATACGAACATTTAATTTTGAAGCATATTAATATAATTTTGCTTGAAAATTATAATTATGATAATTGTGTTGTCAAAATACTATTTGTAATTAATAATAATGCAAGTATACTCGATATATAAATAGTTAATAGCTTATAGTTACTGTATGTATAAATAACCAATTTCTTACCCACATCGTATGTATAAATAGTGACATACATTTTATATACTTATAATATTGTACTATCGATTTCATGAAAAAGAGAATGACTTGTCTTGGGGTCTAGCTTCATCCCTTCGAGGTTTATGGTATCCCTCTGTGGAAAATCAACACGGGTATTCTACCTTAAAATGTAAATAGTATTTGCAACTTTTTATTTGAATGGATAAACTAACAAAAATATAACAATATTAGAAAAACAAAAAAAAAATTTGCTAGTTTTTCTACTCAAATTAACAAATTTATGAGATAGATTAAAAGTGGTTGTCATATCTATAAACCTCGAAGGGATGAGGGTATAGCCAAGCTAGGTCATTCTCTTTTTCATGAAGTCGATAGTATTTTATCTATTTTTTTATGAAAATAACTGAAAATCAATATAATAATAATAATAATGGACTTATTGTTAAATAGTGATAAGCAACATTTTATTATATTTTAGAATTTTCTATCAGCTTATTAAATATTATAACGGTAAGCTGTAGACGCAACTTATTTCAAAATTTGAATAAAAATGGTGACGCCACAAAACTGTTCTATATTATACGATTTTATATTTATTGATTATTTAATCCAGATTAAGCCAAATAAACCAATGTAAATTTTATGCTAAATTGGAGTTCAGATCCTGCAGCAATGCATGCTGATTTATTTTAAATATCTCAATTGTAAAATTGATGTTTTTTCCATTTTACAATTATTGATTAAAACTTTATCACTGTTCAAGAATAAGCGCTTCACGTGTATTAATTATAATAAGCACAATTGCTATATTACATCCTTGATATTTATTATTACGTATATCACTATATTTTGTTTGTTGCAGGTAATTGCACAACGAAACGTGTGCATGGTTTTACGGTTAATCCGATCACATTGAAATGGCACTGGATCCCGACAACCCATTTGAGCTACGCTCTACACGCCATTAAAAATAAGCCGTCGCCTGTTGCAGAAAATAGTGATGATCAAAGTAGTCAAAAAGAATAGTTGGAATCGTTTTTGTACAGTTGTAATAAAATGTTTATTCATTTTTATTCTAGATTAATTTTTGTATAAGAGTGAAACCATCGAGTTTGCGTCTACCATCATATTGATGTATCCTTTTCTGGGATCGTGTATTGTGAAATATTCCGTCCAGGGTGTGGGATTTAGTATCACAATTGCTGTATTATTTTCTGGCGTAGTGAAGGCAACAACCTCGAACTCCGAGTAGTATTGCGTCGTATGCATGCGTACTGAATGTTTCGGAATGAATTTAGCAAAATGCGCTAGATAGTAATACATCGGTTGTTTATAAAATTCTTGTACGCTTGCGTCAACGATAATCGGCGCGTCCACGTTGTTAATAACGTACGTCGGTCCGCCGTTACGATCTAACACCATATTCCAATCAATCCAACCGGTTACCCAATGTTTCAGATCCTAAAATCATTGCTAATTGCAGAGTTTTCAAATAAGTGAAAATACATTTCGTTGCATGTATTAACTGCATTGCTAAATGCACTTAAGGCTGTTCTCATCGATGTCGCGCACAACTGCGTTTATATTCCTTCCGGGAAAATTTGCTTATCACAAATTATAAACAGTGACCGTATTATTTAAGATATGGTTTTCATTCAAAATCGAAAATAAAGCTAAATAGCGCAAGCAATTTTCTAGGAAGCGTATTTATAAAAAAATGAAAAATAAATAGTGGAGAAATTGTTGAAAAACGAATCGACGCAAAAATCAATCAAAAATCAAAAAGGTTCTTTAAAAAAGGCCCTTGTAACGAACTGCCTGTGTTACTTCGTTTCATTTTTTTTTCTGAATTCAGTCGATATCTTAAATAATAAGGTATCAGTTGGTACTTTGCAATAGGCACATTTTACAATTAGGAATGCAGGTAAACACAGTTGCACACGAAATTGTAGGAAACAGTGATAAAATTCATGTTCAATGAAACGTAAGGAATCTCTCATATCTCATGCTTTCTGCAGAAGTGACGCAATTCAAAAAATCTCAATTTGAGATAGATGAGTTAAATGAATACATATTAAGTTGAATGATTGTTTAAGAACCATTAACGCGTCTATATTTTTTATATTGTTCTTATAACATAAATTTTGAGTTCTGACACTTTTAAATTATTATTTTGTATTCAGTCTTTTAGTTTTTTTTAATTAAATTGTGATAATAAGTAAATCTCAAACCGGAAACAATTTTAATTAATATTTTTTTAGTCTTCAAAAGAAATGGAGTCAGAAATGTTTTCCATATATGTATTAAAAAATAAATCTTCTGATCTTACTGCACTGTTATATATTATATTTTGCAATTCAATATTTTTGTTCAATTTTGCACACTATTTATCGCATTGAAAACAATCAAAATAGAAATATGTTTTAATTTGTATAAGAATTGGGTTGCAACAACCTCGCATTAGCAACAACTATAATGCAGGAAAGTTACCGGCAGTATTGTGAATGTGATAACCTATTAATCCAAAATATTAAATATTTTGAGTAATCATTTCTGCAATAAGCATGCGATACGCAGTGGTCATCTCTTATTCATGCAACGAAATGCATTCTAAACATAATCAGTCATACTTCCATGATTGCCAGTGCGTATTGCGCAGCACGATCCCAATGGCCCAACAGCACACCAATTCCGAGAAACTTATAACCTGCCAATTTATTATTATAAATGTAATCATAGCATATTATAAAAAACAATTGTGTTAATAATACCTCGAAACGATTGGGTGTTCAATAGGAATTTGCTCGGGAACAAATCGTGCGTAAGATTTAATGTGGTAGGCGGCATTGTGTTGTTTAATTCCCAATGTAATGCTATCCCATCGATAAAATTTTCAGCGCCGTCTTTTAAAACCTATAAATGCAACGATTTACGATTATTATCACTAGTGCCGGATTAATCTTTCAGTGGACCCTAGACATAATAGAAAATCCGGACAGTCTTCAATAATTTCATAATCAATTTCCCTAACATATCTGGCAAAATTATTCTAACACTTTGATCGCCATGTCAGCCGTATGTGTTCGACACTAACTATTTCTGCTAAGGCTGTGTCAGACCGAAATGTGCGATACGATATGCAAAATTGTATTATATTTCTAAGGTTTGGCCTGGAAAGACTATTGACTTATAATATTGTTATATAACATAAGCTTGACATGGCGTTTCAGTAATTAACGTTACTTTTCAGACCATATAGATTTTACACAAATAATTTCATTTCAGGAAATCAACTGAAACATTTACGAAAACTACGTTAATTGATAATACCATACTGTAATAAATAAATTCAACGAATTATTTATAAATATTTGCCATAAAAATGGAGTCTGAATCCGGGTCTCTTTGAATTACGAGCCTTAGACATTTTTCTCCTTTGTCTATTGATTAATACAGCACTGAATATCACTACGATTTCATTTATGCTTACATCACTTGGCCACCATGGCAAAAAAAAGCGATAGTCATCCAACAATAAAATTTTAATGTCGCTGAAACTTGAGTTGCGCAATGTTGGGCCGAAATGTTCTTTGACGAATTTGTGCTGCAACCGAATGGTAATTCATATAATTTTTGTATAAATTAATGAAAATTTAATTGCAACCATTGTGTTTGATGTCCAGCCAACAGAATTGATCTTATTAAAAGGTAGCTTCGCTAAGCTTGGTTGATTGCCGGTGGTAATAGCCCAAAAGTCAATTCCAGCTTTAGCGTATTCCTCCAAGAATCGCAAATGATAATCGGTCCACGTTTGGTACAAGTGCGGCTTGATTTTGCCGTTAAGATAGCTTCCGGTTGTTTTCATCCATGTTGGAGCCGTCCATGACGATGCAATTAACTCCAAATTGTTGTTGCTTAATTCTATGGCTTTCTTGATTAACGGAATCTTAAAAATGAAAAATATAATTTGAAAAATATTTAAGCTGTTCTGAATGTAAATGTGGAGAGGGCACATATTTATACCGGGGTACACGTAGACATCAGCCTATTTTTGTAAACAATAGTACTTCCAGTATAATGTAATCAAAAAATGGTATTGATGTTTGTTTATTTCTACAACAAGTTAATGTAATCAGTATTCTATAGACTTTTATGGTAATTTACTTCGCTTCTGTTACTGATTACTATATTTTCTAACGATTTTGTGAAAATTGTCTAAAATATCGAAGGATAGAAAGCAGTGATATAAGTATGACATTTAAAGTTTCTGGAATTTAATGAGGCATGTATCAGAAGGTCAATCGTTAAGTTACATGTTAACTGTTTTGCCCTGCTCGCTACCCCTAAAATCCGCCACTGCTTATTAAATAAAATTGTTCAAAAATAATACCTATTAAATAAGTGGTTTCAATCAGAGTACCTATTATCTAGCAGAATTAAAAATAATCCACTTGTATAAAAACAACTATTGATATAAATCTAGCTTTATCTTATCTAATGCTCTAAATATGATGTAACCTTCAAATTTAAATCTTCAGCAGCTAGCTTAAAATTTTCTAGATTAGGATCCTCATCATCATCATCATCGTAAGAATAAGCATGCGTTGAAAAGTGCGTACTGCCAATTGGAACACGTGCTTTATGGTATTCCATACCGCTTTCCCCAAAGTACGCACTAAAACAATGCGAATTTATATCAAAAACGGACAATTAAAGTTGCAATACTTGCTTCATTAAATTGTCAGCGACAGCATCATCTAAACTATTAATGTTTATAACAGTGGCGTCGGTAAATGCACCTCCAAATCCCTCCATGCTCTGAAACTCTTGCGTTGGATGCAGCCAAGCAATACGCTCGTGTATGCGTTTATCCGAAAATTCATACGTCGTACGAGTGAATCGCTTCCAATAGGGCTCGGTCTCCACAGCAAGTATTTGAGTTCCATCTTCTGGTGGTTCTACCTTACCTAAATCGTCGCAATATGTGGCATTGCAAACGCATACTCTGCCAAACAAAAACTCGCGCTGGGCGCATGGCTTTGAAGCATTTGCAACAACAACTAATCGAGTACTTAGCCTAATTATACAAGTTTATAATTATTAACTTACATAAAAATCCGAAAAGGAATAGAAACATTGTGGGACAATACTTAAAATGATTGCAAGTGATATCAACTTTTATTTTAAAAGATAAAACAATACTATCTTATACAATTGTGCGAGGAATTATGCATCAGACTAGATCGATAAAATAGATAGATATTAATTTCTATAAACTAACGATAAAGTATACTATACTTAGTATAGGAATCGATTCATTCCAAATCAACTCTGAACTAGTTCGTTTGTCATCTAATTCAAAAAGATGTATTACAAATGCATTTTATACTATCTGGTATTTTTATTGCAGTTCGCTAATGCAAATTACAGCTTAGCAGTTCTGAACTAAAAAAAAACAGTATTATTCTCGAACTGCTGTCATATAGTTTCCATTTTATAACACAGTGTAATATGGATAGCCTAATTCACGTGATAATTCATTGGTTTCATTATAGGATCATTTTAATTTTTAAGCACGGGTTCTGAGACCATTCCGATTTACGCGGTTACGAACTACTATTCAAATCAATTTGGTTTTTACTTATGACTTCAATTTTTCACTAAACTAATTCGGAATTAGTTCAGAACTGCGATTGGGAATGAACCTATAATATTGGGTTAGTGTATAATTATTGCGGCTTTTTTTCGCGTCATTATTTTTATACAAAAATTGGCGATTGCTTATTATTTTTTCATAAAAGTAATATTTTCTCTCTTTCAGGAACAAAAATGCGTACCGAATAGTAATTTTGATAACAAGGTTAGGAAATAGGTGATTTCTTCACGAATGGATTTGCGACACGACGCGCTTGCGCGGAGTGTCGCGAATAAATGAGGTGAAGAAATCACATTTCCTA
>JARJDW010010162.1:0-14359 GCA_030264715.1 Adinopsis sp. GC000173
GATAGTAGACGCAACGGCGGTCCATGTAGATGCGCGCATCGACATTATCGAGCGCATTGGCAACGCCATCCAAATTCTCAAAGAATTTATCATCATACACGTTCTCAGTCTCGGTACCCACACGATTTTCGTGTGCGACAATGTTCACATCAGGGTTCATTCGCTTAATAACCTAGAATAAAAAATGTTTTTTGTTTTTGTAAATTAATAACATTCGCATTAGTGTTCAATATCATCTTATATAGTTTAAAGAATGGTAATAATTTATTTAAAAAATAGGTCCTGGTGATGTCTAATATCAAGACCGGCTCGTGAAATTTTGTTTATATGTGCAGAATTTGGAGCCTCAACATATTTTATGCAGCCTATAGCAAAAACATCAAAGAAAATTGCAAATATTGATATTTCTTAAAAATAATTTTAATCAGTTTTGAAACATTTTCATAATTTCTTACTCAGAAAGATTAAAAATCGCTAAAAAAACAAAAACTAATATACAATATTTACGTACACCAAAGAATAACATTTTTTAAAGATTTTTCACTGTTTTTACTTCGAATCGTTAGAAATATCAATTTCATTTTTAAATGTTAACTTGCTCTAGCTAAAGAAAATTACTATTGTATAATTTACAACGAAGAATGCGTTCTAGAAACGCATCATAAGCAACAAAATGTTGCAGCACATTTTATGTGACCACCTGTGTACCATGAACATACCACGAGCTGGTTCTGATTGTGATAAATAATGAAAACGTTGAACATTCATGTAGACTCTAAAAAGTTTATTTTAATCCCGTACATCCAAATAAGTGTGTTATTTTAACTTAACTTCCAATTCACGGAGAGTACAACACAGACACTGGAACGTTTCTTGTATTTGATACTGGTACTCGTTAGTTTGTGCTACCTTTAAAGTTACATTTATGATCAAATTGTTATCCCTGGCTCCTTACATTATTTTTTTATAGTATCAATAAGCAACACCTTACTTTTTAAAGAGTCATTGTCTAAAAAGTATGGATACATTTTTGTGTAGTAACGATAGGAATGGTAACGCAAAAGTTTTTTGAAGTACCGTTCCATTGTCTGGTATTATATCATTGTTTTTGTTGTAATTGTTTTCTCATGGCGAACGGGTTAACATTTACAAAATGGCGGATTGCTATAGCAACAATCATTTTTCGATGCGTTGTCATGGCGATGAATAAACATTAATTAGAAGAAAAAAAAATGGTTTACCTTGGCAGCGGTAGCGGATTTAGCCTTTTGAACATCGTGTGGTCTAAATAAGAATTGCCGATTCAAATTCGACTTTTCGATCAGATCCATGTCAGTGACGGTGATTTCTCCACCATCAGCTCCCAAACCAATCATCGCAAAGTTCTTCAACAGCTCACAACCAATGGCGCCAGCGCCCACAACGAAGTATTTTAATGCACCTGTGCAAGTCAATCAATCATCGAATGAAATAAATACTGTAAGTCATTACGTACCAATCTTCTTTTGGAAGTCGCTTCCAAACACAGCGGTTTGACCGTCGTAGCGAGAACCTTTTGGCGCTGCAAGCTCCTCGGTAATTTCGCTCAGGTCAGACGGCAGGCATTCGATCGCATCAAAGTATAACCACTGATAGATCGGATGAAACTTGCCGCTGCACGCCTTCATCACCTCTTGCGCTACAATACCGCCGATCGTCGCGTCCATCGGAGACAAATCGCCGGCGCAGATCTTCGCAAACGTTTTCAACAGCTCGTTATTCAGTTCTGTGTCGTTGCCGCCGTCCATCGAGACAGATTTGGCCAACGATAGGAACTCGTCGGCATCGGACTCGTTCCACGGCTTTGGCATACGACTGAATTTCTCTTTGTATTTGTGCAAGGTGGCAAACGCAATATGTAATTGTTGCGGATGATCAAACTTGCCAAAATCGCTGATAACGAATTCGGGCTCTTTGAGAGACTCGGCGAGCGGCTTAAAGTGGAGCGCTTTTGACATTTTCACCTGCGAGGCAATGCCGCCACGCTCGTACTTCGTAAATTTGCTTGTATCGCCAATTGAGAATGTGTACGGTCCTAAAACACGCGATAAAAAATTAATATCCTTCATTATTCGTTCGCGCATACAATGAGCAAAGAAATTGATGCAATTATAAAATAAATAACTTAATTAATATCTTTCATTTTTGTAGGCGCAGTGAGCACAGAAATTGATGCAATCGTAACAATTTAATGTTTATCTATCAAAATTAGCCGAAATGCATCATAAAATTCTAAAATTAATCGAAGTACATTTAAATATTAAAATAAATTATGTTAAGTTATTTGATAAAACTCTTTAATATATAGCAAAGAAGTAATTCATGGTTTAGTTTTATATTTTTTTTATTTGCATATTACTGACTACAGTTTTGACTTTCGTCATTTTCAAAGCTATAGTAGTAGATTAATAATAATTACAACCCATTTTAAACAAAATTTTGTTTAAAAATGACGAAAGTCGAAACTGTAGTCAGTAAAATATGTAAATGAAAGATTAAAAACCTAAACAGAAAATAACTTCTTTACTAAATATCTCATTATTTGTGGGTGCTATGGCAAAGAAATTGATCAATCGTAACAACTCAATATCCATCCATCCATTAAAATGAACCGAGATGCATTCAACTGATTAAATTTCTTGTAATTATTTAAATTTTTTTTTTTCATTATTTGTGGGTCCTGTAGCAAAGAAATAGATGCAATCATAAAAATTCAATATTTATCCATTAAAATTATCTTAGATACATTACAAATTGCTAAGATTGATTTAAGTCTTCAATAATTAAAATTAATGCTATTAACAAAAATATTCATAAAATCATGAAGATGCAATATTTATCCGTCTAAATGAACTCTGAGATGCATTATAAATCGCTAAAATTGATCGAATTTCATTCTAAATATTGAAATTAATATCCTTCATAATATGCTATAGTTAATTGATATAATTATTAAAATGCAATATTTATCCATTTAAATTAGCCAAGGTGCGTTTATAAATTGCTAAAATTGATTGAATTTTATTAAAATATCTTTAATTAATGCATTTTATTATTTGTGGGTGCCATGAGCAAATGAAATTGATGCAATTATAAAAATTCAATATTTATGCATCTAAATGAGTCAGATTGCATTATAAATCATCTAAATATTATAAATATTATCGATTTAAGTCTTTGATAATGAAAATGAGTTTGCAAAAATTGAAGCTGTCAAAAAATTGCACCACATTTATAATTGATTATGAAATATTTATGAATTCGCAGTGTTTGAATCATGCATTTTATCAATTATGTGGTGGTTTTATCGGCATTCGCATCACTTTGATAAAACGAATGCATTTAATTAATGATTATAAAGCAATTTTTCACGGCATGGTGAACCTAACCTAAAAAATAAATTGCAGCAACTTCATGCTCATTGTTCATTGCTTTCTACACAACTAACGTATACGGACCTAAAACTTTGATTTTAATCGGTTTGCATTGGTTTAGTTCAACCATGCCCTTAATCTCAGAGAATGTAACATAGTCGCCATCCTCCATTCCATGTCGCGTGTCATCGATGCATGTAACGACCGATTCCTTGTCCGTGGTGATATCAGCTATCATGGCCGAAACGGTCGGCTCGCCGGTGGTATCAACGACGGTGAATGTCGGTCCGAAATCGCAGAACACTTGTGCGAATAGGCCGCGCGTATCAGCGATAATGAGGGCGATATTGTTCGCATGTGTAATCTCGCTGATGCGTAGCTGCTCCTGCTGGTTGCTGGTGGTGAGTACGACAACGCGAAATTGTTTGATAAAGTCGTCGGTGAGTGAGCCGGTGTGCGCCTTTGTCGGCACGTACATATTCAGCTCGGCGAGCTGTTTGAGGCATGCCTCGGCACGATTCTTGCCGCAATCGTTTTCGGTGAGGTAGAACTGCGAGGAGAGATCGTAAATGGTGCACTCGGCCTCGTCATGCAGCGTGACAGATTTGACGCCGGCGAGGATGACGTTTTTAGCTATCTCGACGCCCAGTCCGCCCAGGCCGGAGATCAGCACGTCGCTGGTGGCCATGCGACGCATCGCATCGTGGCCGAGCACATACAGCTGGCGCGAGTAGAGGCCCTCATCGATGTCGTGCGTGTGCGAGGCGCCGGCGGCTCCATTGTTCGCCATTTCGATGGTAGCGTGCACTGAGTCTTCGAGCTTCCGTTTCTTGGCTGGGGGATTGACGGAGCTATCTACGATTTCAGCACTAGACATCGGACACACAAAACAACAGTTGTTAAAAATGTCCCCCCTGCGGTGCTCTCGTTAACAATTAATGTGTGTACTGTGTGTGATACTGAATTAAGTCTATGGTACTCAATCTCTCAATCTATCGTCACTCAGTTTAACAAATTTAACAATTATAACACTACCTACCAAGCACACCCCCGGCAAAGCCAAAAATGAAACGAACAAAGACTACACTAAAACTATGTTGAAGTTGCATAGCTTGCAATTTTTACACTACCAACAAACGCTACCAACCTAATATCCTGCGCGGCAAATTCAAATCATACAATCGTACACCAAGCTGCATGATGATGCAAAAAACGTCGATTTCAATTCTTTATTGATAATCGTTCAGCACTGACAATTACACTTGATTAATATTTACCTCAATTTTCGATGATAGTTGAACGAGATAGTCGCTGTCAATATCCACTGCCTACTACTATTTCGCTATTTCGACGGAATCGATTCAAATTTTACTGTGTTTACTATTAACCAAACTATTAAGCGGCGTTGTAAGGTGCGCGCGAATACGCAAAACTAAATTTATGACAAAAACAACGTAAAAAAAGGCGGCTATGATTCATACACACATTTCATTTCATTTCATACACATACATGCACACACACTCGCACACGAAAAAAAAACACGTCTGGAAGGTATTTACACATTTTTCTTAATCACCTGGCCCCACACCCTATACAACCATCTATACACTACGATATACAATGGGTTGCATATAATACAATACAAATCTTTAAAATAAATATTTATTTATTTACTTCATCATTCACGCAACAATATTTATATATTAGTTATTGTAGTATAAATTAATTAACAATTATAATATAAATCATCAATTTTTTTCAATTTAATGGACATTGAATATGTCATCGTCATCCTGATCCAAACTGATCGAACTGCCAAACAAATCTTTATTGCCCAATGAATACGTTGGCTTGTTGTTGCTCTTCGTGCTTTTATTGGCGCCCACCACATCCTTGCCATCCTTGCTTTTATTTCTCGTCGTTGTCTTCCCGTTACTGATTATTATTATTAGCGTTAAATTCCCCTAGAAAATTCCTATATATCTCCCACAGCGCATTTGCTCAATCAGCTAGCAAATTATTATATCATTCCGTGGAACCACACTATTCGTACACAAAATTTGTTTTCGGATGTAGTTCAAGGAGGCAAATTTCCATTTTCGGTTCGGGTTTTGGGTTTTAGGGTGATCTGCCCAGACAGAAAATTAAGAAAGAATTATCTTGAGCAGCAGTGCTACAAAATGTAAGTAGAAAATTATGTCGATTTCGTTTTTGTTCACATTTTTTATCATGACTGCTTAAGGTAATTCTTCCCTACTTCTCTGTAAGGGCGTATTACCCCAGAGTCCAAAACCAGAACCAAGGAAATGGGAATTTGCCTCTAGATAGCATCCCTTCAGGTGTCTTATCTCATCCTCCTTTAAGCTCTGACTAGATCTTTCTTGGATTCTTTCATCTTGTGAGTTTTTAGATTCACATTTTGATTTGAGACAGTGTTGGTCGGCTACTTGAAGAGATACGTGTTTTGAAGTTAGAAGCTGTTTGATAGAGGATTTAATGCCGCATCTTTTTTTGTTCTTTGATAATTTTTCGAATCTCTTCAAATAACTTCATGTTCAACTTTGTGTTCAATGTTGTCTCTCTGAACTTGAAACAAGGTGATGCTATCTGAACAGCAAATTTAATTTTACTTGTAAAAGTTGTACAAATAGTTAATTGTATAAATAACGAAGCGTACGAATAGCGGGATTCCTCTTTACATAAATTTAATCAACTTCCAGATGTGTAGCGAGCATGTACTTTCCTATTCATATATGTGATTTAAGCGAAAAACGCACTGTGAGATTCAAATCGAACACCTACGTTTGCAAATAGATATACAACATCATATTGTTGCGTATGTATTTGCACAATTCAACGGCCATTATACTCACTCGCTTTGCTTAGCGCGGCCGCGTTCGCGTGCTTGCGTGGTGTTCGACGACTTGCCGCCGTCCGAGCCGGAGCTTTTCGCACGTACGCCATGATTCGAACCGGGCCGGCCATCCCACGAATTGTGCCGTCGATGTACCTGCACCTTTGTGTTAACGATGCGTTTTTCTAGTTCCTTTTCGAGCTCCTCGGGCATGGTATGCGCATTCTGCAATAGGAAAAGGTTAGCTTGTGGTAATGGGAGACTTATTTAAACTTGGCTATTTCGGTTAGTGTTAAATCTGTTCTCAAAATACGATCAAATGTTAGTTCTAAGTCGGCAAATTGATTAGCCGGCGGGAAGAGGTATAAAATGTTTGCTTACTTCGAAAGGAGCTTAGCCTGTTGCTCTAAAAGAAATGTTCCAAAAGTAATCCTTATACAAAGTCTTGGAATTTTGCCTCATAAATAGTGATAGATCATAGCAAAGATTAGTGGCTCTTAACCTCAAAATTAACTCGTATCGTATGCAACCATTGTTGCGACCTCTTTTGAACATATTTTGAGATGTACCCACTCAAAATCAATCTTTCCAGTAACCAAGTTTAAATAAATATACCTTATTATCCTGTCCAATCGGATTCGTCCAAATATTCGGATTAGCAGTAGCATCGAATTCAGCCGCCAGCCGACTGAGATCATCCGAGATGGGCCGCCCATGAATCAGCGGCGAACGCACGCACGCCCTAGAATCACCACTAGTTTTAATTGCGCGTGTATGTCAATCTGCTCACCACTGAACCAAGGATTGTGGAACATTTCGTAATAAAATTGCGCGCGAAATGTTCCACAATCCTCACTCGGATGCCACCTACGTGTTAACGTCCTCCAGCTTCTTCAGCAGCCGCTCATTCTCACGCGTCACAATCTCGTGGTCGCGCAGCAACGCATCGCGCGATCCAAACAGCTCTTCATTCTCCTTGCGCAGCGTTTCGTTCTCGCTCATGTAGAGCCGCACCAGTTCGATGAGTTGAGGTCCTTCCAGCTCGGCGAGCTTATCGGGATCGATCTGGGGTGGCGTGCGAATGATACGATCTAAAAACCGACGACGATAATTGATGATGTTTTTGTAGTAGGTTATGGTACGGATTTAAATTTATTATTATACTCACCGGGCGTTTGTCCCGACGTGTTGGATTGATAGCCATTCAATGCGTTGCGTAGATGTTCATTTTCGCTTTGCAGTACGCTCACTTCACGCTTCAGGGTGAGTATTAGCGCTTCGCGAGGATCCTATCAAAAATTGATAACATTGCGTCAGTGAAATTGCAATCAATTTGTGCATAAATTAATAATTGCACTATATCCATCTTTGTCTGATGCATTCAAGTTCATAATACAATATGAAGTTTTTACTTAGAGTGTACTTGTAATTTTGTTTTTACTAAACAAGCTTACCATGAGTACGACCGGCTTTGTGCGAATTTTCTTGGCGCGCGCGGCATATCGTAGCGTATTCACTGTTTCAGATAAATTGTATCTGGCTGGTGAGATGCACGCGATCTGAAACACAACAACGATAAATATATGCATATATAGATGCGTGAAGATGCATATTGGAAAATCATAAATCATCCCTATTGGTAAGCAGCAATAAATCGAACGACAGCACTTTCACTTCACCCCGTTCTATTCTGTACAAAAGTTGAAAAAAGTTTAGTCATAGAATTTTGAACAGACCTGCATAGAGACAAATATGACTACCCAACCCAGTTTGACCCGAGTAGTTAGGGTACAGGTTGAGCATATTTTTTTAATTTAAAGGAATAAGACTTTAGCAAGGTCGAACCTGGGCCGTCTGTTCAAGACTCCGGCAGGTGGTATACAAGGAACAATTGTAAGTATTCTCATAAACGCTTTTGTTCGGGTGAGTACCTTATCCACACATTATTGGGGATCTTGTGTTTATGGTTCATGGTGGTTGCTATTTACTACAGACCTTTTACATACTAACCTTGCTTAGCAGGTGAAAAAAATGCAAAATTCATTTAAGTGGTTTTGTAATCCTATTTAATTTAGTAATATCTTTGTACATTTACAGGTTACTTTACCTACTGGTCAGTGAGGAAAAGAGCTGCTTAAAATTTCACGTTTTTAGTTAGAGTATCTTTTCATAAATTTATAATCCTACCATAAAGTATGGAAAAGATACTCACTCTATAGTAATTTACGATTTTTAAATGTCTTATAATGTGATTGCGGAATGTAAACTTACCATCAACGTGACACCGTTACCGGCCAGCGAGTCGGCGAGCAATTTGGTGAGCTTCGAGTCCCGATAGGGTATGTGATTGTTTTTCCGCTTCGCATCACTCAGCGAGGCGATGCAATAACCTGCAACCGAAGCACGTAAGTGGTATCGAGCGCTGGTTTATTAATAATGGTGTGTGTGGAAGATTGTGGATCGTCATGCAATTGCTTACTTGCTGGGAGTAAAGGTTAAGAAGCGTATTAACGGGGTGTAGCTGATTGATAATTCATTAAATCAATTATTGTGTTAATTCTAACAGCGAAGCGAATTCTCCGGATTGTATGTGGATGGTGGAGTCAACGCACGCCGTTATGGATATGTTTGTATCGATAGATTGATTGCAACGATGTATAATTGGCGTAAGAAATCGATTTTTCCTGCATTATTATTGAATGAAGAATGGATAAGAAATTAAATTGCAGAAACTGTCAATGAATATGCCACCAACGTAAAACCATTAATATTTCAAAATTACTTTTAAAACTCGTTAATAACTTAGGTAATTAGCAAAAATATTTGTTTTGCCTTAAATAGTATAGAATTAATTATTTATGCTTTACTATTTTAAATTTTATTTTTACATATGCGTTGTTGTCAACTTAGATATTTAAGTTTTAAAAGTTGGTCGGCCTGCATATGAAAATAATAAACAAAACAATAAAAACTTGTCAATCAGTGTTTTGTGTATTAAAATACCCTAATAAATAAAAGGTGTTAATTAGATTGTTTGTAACGTAACTCAAATCAAATATTTTATGGAGGAGCGATAAGTCTTCACTCATTTATGGAGTTATCACATGAAATATTAGTAAGTACTTTACTCGTTCTTTGTATATGGATTATGAGACGAAATGGCAGAAGCGATGCACTTTAGGAACCTTTAACCGGCTACCATAACACACAAATTATAGCTGAGACTTAAAATTAATCTAAATGATAAAACGCGAAGATTTTCTTCCAAATATGTTAAGTAAATTGTTGTAAAATATGGCCCCCAGAAGTGCATCATTGCCAAAGGCCACTTTTAAAATATGAGAGCTATTTATGCTGTATCAGAGAAGCCCGGGTATTATATTGCCCTGAGCCCTGAGTCAGGGGAATGCAAAGCTGTTTAAAGAGTTTTTTGAAAACAGTTTATAAATAGTAATAACTGGAGCAATTGTGTTGAATTAAATTGAAATGTGAAAAGGACTACAAACTTAGTACAATATATCAAAATGTTCACTCACCGAGTACCATCAAACTCTTATTGATATTATTAGCCTCCTCCAATGTTTTCCCTTCGCTGAGCGTCTTCTTGGTCATTTCACTTCCAGCCAAATCGACAAAATTGATCTTGCCGCTGCGCGAAATGAACACACCATTCTCCGCCGGCTGTTCGCTCGTTATGTAAACGGTTAGAATCGTATGGCTGCGACTGCAAATCAATCAATCCATCAATCCATTTTGCTTTTTTAATTCAATATTAATTACAATTACCTTGAGTTATCATTCATATGATGACTGCCAACTGACCGATTTCTCATGCCCTCCTCCAGCACGGCGATTAGATCGTCGAGCTCCTCGCAGTCGACGGTGAAGAGATTTTCGACGAAGAAACCGCGCGCCTTTTTGCTCCATCGTACCGCGAGTGGTTTGCGTGCAGATCCTGGGTTAAGTAAATCAATTACCTGTGTACAAATAAAAAATTAGAAGAAAAAAAAAAGAATTGCATCGGCCGGGAATCGAACCCGGGCCGCCCGCGTGGCAGGCGAGCATTCTACCACTGAACCACCGATGCTTCATACACTAAGTAACTTACTTTCTCGTTATAAATCTCTAAGAAGCTGGCTTTTAGTACAAAATGAATTTCGGGTTTTTCTTTGATCAATTGAAATAAATACAAAAATGAGCGAAATACAAGGCCGTGTTGATCACTGTACGGTGCGAAGCGTTTGCCAAACTGAAAATTCATACAATATTGTTACCATAGTTGACTATTTATGATCAAGTAGGTGGGCAAGTGTAGTAGGCAACCAATTAAACAAGAAACAAACAAATTTTGTTTTAATTGATGATGAGTGCATGTTTGAATATACTTAAATTTAAATATAATTAAGTTAAATATAAAAAAAAATCAAGCTACTTTAATTCATCTCTAAAGTAATTACTAATTTAATGATTGTTATATAACTTAACACTTTAACACACACTATTTGAAATTGTTGATAAACATAACCTTAATTTTTAGCCGAAATACTCAGTGGGTATTAATTCGAATTATTAGATTACCCCAAAGAAAAAGGTAAACAAATAACAATAGTTCTTTTTAAATTACCCGTAAAAATAAACAGATATAATTTTTCTATTCGTATAGTGCTGATTAATCAATGTTGTTTCCCACTGGAATTACTACACTTTCCCAGCAATGTGAATGTTAATTACCAAGCCGGGTGGACCCGTCAACGTATGTGTTTTTCCACTCCCCGTTTGGCCGTAGCAGAATGCCGTACATCGAAAACCCTCCATTGCCATTTCGATCAAACGCTTCACCCCGGAGAATTGCAGCACGTCCTCCTGGGTGGCAGCCGGTTCGAATACGACGTTGTAGGAGAAGAGACGCGGCTTCTGACCACCGCCGGGACCTCCAGGTACACCGTCACACTATAATAAGTACAATGATTAATGAACATGGCATTAAGAAATTGTTGCTAAAATTGGCTGTTGCAGGTTGCAATGAAGGGAAGCAGTCTCGGTGATTTTATTCTGGATTTAGTGAAGAGATATGCTTTTGGAGAGTATAAATGGTTTCTCGCATTAAACTTATTTGTGATATGTATGAGTTGGCGAATATTTACGGAGGCTCGTGGAGTACTCAGGTTAGTAACCTTTTTGTTTAAGCCTTACAAATCTTTTCGAACCTTTAGTAGACTTGCTTCTTAAATACCAATAAACTTTACAATATTCTTAATTATGCGTTAGGTAACGATCTATTCTAATAATAGGTATCCACGCTATTTTTAATCATATTATATTATTTAAACCGGAAGAAGTTAAAAATTGATTCATTAATAATTTTACGAATGACTGATAAGAAAACGTTGACCGCGGTGTATAAACTTAATTTTTTTCCTTCTTTCCCTGCCATACACTGTTGTGATTATTAAATCATTCTTCAATTGCAAATCAATTGTGTCATTGGCTTCACAAAGCAAGAATAGTTCAAATAATGTCAATTAATTGGCCTTCTAATAAGAATCGGTAAATGAAATTATTTCAATTCTCTTCTATTGTAATTTGTCTCAAAAGCTATGAGACTAAACGTTCGAACAGATTCGTTGCTGTTTGTTATTGGTGTTTTACTACAACAGCCAATTTAGTTTTGATATAAAACCTACCCATATCTGCCCGTTACCGGGAAATTGTATAACAAATTCATCGTTTGCTCGCACCTCTTTGTCGTTGAGCGGTCGCACTCTGTAAAAGCACACAAACACACAATTTACAAATCGTTGAGCAATATTTGCGCTCGCAATTTAATTATTTAAAGCAAACAATTTTCATGTTCATGAAAATCGTTACGAAATTGGATTTTACCATAAATTGTTTATTATTCACTGACCTTACGACCACGTTAATATTATCCTCGCCCTCCTTGAAGCTGGATATGATGCGGCGCGTCGCATCCTCATCGTCGTAGATTTCAAAGCTACCAGTGCTGTAACGTGAAAAATAATAATCTTAATATTATAAAAATACATTATTTATTCAGAAATATTGTAAATATTCATATTGGGAATTGTTTATTCTTAAAAGAGGATTGTTTATTGCAAAATTTGAATTACTCGGTTTAACCATATGAGTAGGCACATGCCTCAGATAAACAGGGCCTAATTTACTGCAAGGCAGGCAGGGCTCGCGGCCCGTAACCGCCTCCAAATATTGCTTTATTTAATATTAATACAGTTAAAAAATCAGAATCAAAATTTGGAAAGGGGCCCATAAATACAATTCTGCCTTGGGTCCGCGAAGGTCTAAATTAGGTCCTGCTCAGATTGATTAAAGATGGTATAACAAATTTAGTTGATTCTAATAGGTGAGCCAATAAAAACATTAAATCGCTAATACTAATTGATGAGTATTACCCTTTCCTATGCTCCGTACTTAACACTTTTTCAATTTTTAATAAATAATAATCTGATTGTTGAAAATCAACAATGGGGGCAGTCATCAAGACATCGAATTAATTTAATATGCTATCGTGATGGCATATATGGTTTTAAAAAATATAAACGCATGCAACGTATGTACAGTTTATTAATTGTAGTAATGAACGCAATTTTTTATATGTTTAAAGTCATCAACCTTTAAAATGTTTTGTTTGTATGGCAACTTAATCAATGGGTACCTATAAAAAATTTGTTTGCCTTTTTAATAAACGAAGGTGTTCATTGAATAATGTAACATTTTTCAGTCACACTTTTGATTAGAGTTTGAATGTAATGTAATCGCGATGAAAATCGGCAAAATGCAAACAATGGAAAAACATATATTTATTATTAGTCGCTTGTTTGTCGTCGCTGTAAATATTTTAATAAGCGTTTAGCAGCGGCGGTGGTTAGTGCATTAAAATAAAAATGTGCTCGATTACGATGTATGGCCTTGATACAACAAATATACATTTTATGTACGTGTATGAAATAGAGAAAAAAAACGCAGACCACGCGCGCCATATGGAATAGAAAGAATGATTGTATGTATGTATGTATAATAGAATAATATCAAATTGATATTTGAATGTGAATGACGTATGAGTATGTATATGTATGTGTGTTGGATAAATTATTAATCAATATCACATTCGTCAATAATTGATCCCATAATAATAATAATAATAGAAGAAGATACGTTATAGTATAAATAGATTATTGTTTTAATTGTATTGGTAGCGGATGGGAAAAAATGTTGCAAAATATTGAATAGTAATTATGCATGTGTGATGATTGCATAATAATCGATTGTGACTTTTGATCGATGGGAGATAAGAACAGGTGCAATTTAGGTGCAATTTTATATTTTAATGAATATCAATCAAACCGTTATTAATTAAAAAGTGATTTCAACTAATCACAACTGCTGGTTTTATAATTTGGACATATACATTCATTTTCCATTTGTACTTTTTGTTTGGTAGTAAATTGTATTATTAGTATTATAAGCTTTAGAGGAAAGCTCTATTCGATTGTAAAGTAAAACAAAAATTTTGTGTTGACATTTTATATTTTAGTGAAGATCAATGATTTCAGCTAATCATATTTGCTTGTTTTATAGATTCAACTTATATATTCATATTCCATGATGATTGCATAATAATCGATTGTGACTTTTGATGGATGAGAGATAAGAACAGTTGCCAATTTTATATTTTAATGAATATCTCTTAAACCGACATTAATTGAAACATGATTTACAAATATAAATGATTGGAACTAATCACAACTGTTAGTTTTATAGATATTAATATTCTATGTACAATACTTTTTATTGCTGGTAAATTTTATTGTTAGTATTTTAAGCTTTATAGGAAAACTCTATTTGTTTGTAAAGGTAAAACAAAAATTAGTGGAATTTATTTGTACAGTATTGCACGCACACCGCTTATTTTGTACATTCAGATTTAAAAAGCGAATATTACTGAAAAATATGACTAGGACTTGTTCAATTTCTTATTTTCTAAAGGTTTGTTTGGTCAATTCCAGAGAAAATCTGTTACATAATATTGCATAATCAAAAAAATATATTGCA
>JARJDW010010164.1:0-14673 GCA_030264715.1 Adinopsis sp. GC000173
ATACTTTAATAAATAATAAACATGACTGTTTAATTCAATTTAATGTGCGAGTCATATTTTCTTAGAAAAAAAATCCGGAAAATTTTGCCTTTTCAGAGTAGACTAACCCCTTAAGTGATAAAAATGAGTGTGGAAAATCTTATTCATCTTCATCATATTATGCTTTACCACTTGGAGAAAGGATGGGAACCGTAATGTGTGTATAAGTCTAATTTTTGTAATAATAAAGTGTACTATGAAAAATCTCTGATAATAAAACGGCATTACACACTTTATGAAACATTCTTATATCAAAAATAGGTTGATTACAGTAGACTTTGCCAAATCCAGCATTCCTTGCAAAAACTTGTTGACGACCGAGAGTGCTGGATTGATGAGTATGATTTAACAACTTCTATACATTCTTAAATTTTAAATGTATTGTTTTCACATTTTCGCTCTTGATTTTGTCCTTTTGGGTATTTTAGATTAGTGTGCAGCCAAAATAGCAAGACTTTACTGATAAAATGACCATTTTATTAAACATTGTTATGTTGATTACAGTAGACTTTGCCAAATTTAGCATTGCTTGCGAAAACTTGTTGACGACTGAAAGTGCAGGATTGATGAGTATAATTCAACAACTTCTATTCATGCATAAATTTGTAAATTTGTTGTTGTTTTCACACTTTCACTCTCAATTTTGTTCTTGTGGGCATGTCAGATTAGTGGACGGACAAAGTAGCAAGCGATTACCATATCGCTCCTTTAATTAAGCAAAATGATGTAGTTTTACATTAACATTTTATCGCCTCGTGTGAGCTAAACTTTTCAGCTTAAATCAAATTTGCTTAATAACTAGATAAGTTACAGGATTTTTCATAATATTGACGTAAGCTTTTGCATCCGATTTTATTGCAATATGAACCCAATTTCACAAATTAAAAATAACTAAGTAAATTTTTAGAATTACATAAGAACGGATTATCTAACTAGGTTCTAAATGGTTAAAACAATGATTACAAATCTGCAAGGCATACTTTTTAGAAAAAAAGTGGAAATCTGCAATAATTAGAATAAAAATCATTTTTAAAAATTTTATTTCAACTAAAAATCACTGAAAATATTGTAATTTGTTAATTTGTATACCATGTTTAGAAATTGTGTATGTGTGTGTATATGAGACACCGTACATTTATTTAATTGGATCATTATAGGCATCGAGGGGGGCGCAACGATAATTTAAAGGGGGGCTCAAATAAAAGAAGGTTGTAAACGCCTGTGTTAAAGTCTACATTTTTTAAATTACATACAATCGACATAATTACAATTATTAATGGCAAGACCCTCTTGTCCATTGGGCTAAATGGACTATAGCCCAGTGGTGCCAAAAAACTTTACCCTAAGAGCGTTTGAACTTAGTTAAAAAGCTCTGCTTAATGGATGAGTAATATATTGATACAAATGTCTATTTTAAAAATATTGAATAATAAAAAATATTGAAAAACAATAGACATTTACTTATTTATATTTCACGCTCTATAATGATTTCCATTCAATTTGAAAAATAATGATATATACGTCCTATTAATAGCATGGCTATTTTGTAAAATACTTAAAACAAATGTAGTTATTAATAAATTATTTAACAAGTGCATAAATAATAATGCATTTTTAATAACACACACCACCGTTTAAGCGAATCGATATAAATAAGCAATAATAATAATGAATGGAGTGAATGCATAAAGTAGTCACGAAATTATAAATCATGAATGATTTATTTGCACCAACAACAGCTTAACTTTCATTACGAAAATAGAAATTACAATAATAATTTATTATTAATGTTTTCATGGACGCGAATCGATGAATAACAAACGGGCGATGAATAAATATCATTACGAATTAATAGTTTATTAATACGCGCGATCAGCGTGCATATAATTAAAACGCCACGATTTATTTTTTGCGATCGCGCACAATTTCGACTATAGGGGAGAGTGGAGGAATTCCGCACCCCTAAGAATAATTGGTAATTGTTCTTAAATAACAAATAACGAATAAATTGCAACTAATGTACATGAAAGAGCAACTAATATACTATCTAAATGAATATAAAAAAATCCGAATTAATGTAATTCAGTATTATAAAATCAAAAAAGCGCAAAAATCATAAAAGGGTAATGGCGAAATTGGTAGAGTAATTACGTTCTACCAAACAAAATAGGTACAAATGCTACATATCGTAAACGTTTTGTTAAATATATAAAAATCACATTTTTAATTATCAGCGATGTCCTGTAAACTGCATTCCGTATGGACCATCCTGAACATAATTCACATCTAGACTATCATTCGTTGCATTTTCCAAATTCATATCAAATTAAGCTAGAAATGTCATTATCCCGTTCAACAAATTTTATTTCAAGAAGATGTGAAAGGCAATCTAGTGCAAACTATATCTTAAAATATTCAGCTATGCACAGTAGAATGCCTCTTTGTATATATATTATCAGATCCAGAAACAATTATTATATCTAGAAATAATTTAGCTTCAATTTTGATGCGCAATTCAGTTACAACAGAAAACACAAGATATTATATGCAAGGGCTGCTAATTTATTTGTTGAGAAACTGTCGTCAGTTTGCATTATGTTAGCGTACACAATGTTTGCTAGGTATTGATGCGTTTTTCTGATCTCTACACTCAATAATTTTTAAGATAGACCAGGTTGAGGCATTACCCAGCAGTCGCCATTGGCTAACTTTTCCCTAATAATTAAAATTTAATCATTGCGAATGTCAATGACACACATTAACGTAATGTGGCACGTTTTAAAACTTTGCAGACACTGGCAATCTTTAAGTTTTAATTAAAAGTTACGAAGGTACTCGTTCAAAAATTTAACACACGTTATTGATCGCAGTTGCGTATGTTTATTATAACACTTCCTCCTTCTATTCCATGTGTTAAATCTGTCGTTGAATATATGCATGCTTGTTGAGTTTGCATATGTCATGTTTTCCTATATAAGCTTCTGCTGTTGCTAAATCCGCTGCTAAATATAATCCGCTCTTTTTTCAGCGTAGTTTTGTTTTGCTGCTGTCGTTGCTGCTGCTTGCTGTGCATCCCGAATACAAATCGATAAAAAAACTGTTTCGAATACAATCCTGTCAAATTGTAAATGCAAGCTGACCAATCATTGTGCTTTCTTGCTGTTGTCATAGCGACTAAATAGCCAGCAATTGGTGAATTTAAACAATGCATCAGGCACGTACTCCCAGCAAATTGTTTTTTAGCAAATATTGACGGAAATCTGATCTGATCAAAAGGTCAGATTTAATTCTGATTTGGTATGGCTTAAAGGTATTTGAAAACCCTAAACTTTATGATACGATTTGGGGCGGCGTTCGAAAATTGAAAAGCTCTCATCGGTATAAAAAAAACTCGGACCGTTTAAAATTGTTAGATGAATGTATTTTTTTGCACACGGAAAAGCTGGATCGCATCAGTGTACAGAAAAATTTAATAGCTCTTGCTTTTAATGCAGGACGTTCACGTATAATTGCAAATTTATTGCCGCTTTTATCTTTTTCAACAAGTCAACGCTTATCAGCGACAATAACAACAACAATAACATAAAAAACGGCACCACACATTTACTAGATACACCCAAAATAAAATAAAAAAGTGAGAGAGTAAAATTACTCACTCGTTAATTTATTTAAAAGCGTTTTAAAACGCAAACTTTTAGAATGTAAATCCGATTGACGGATTTTTGCAGCGGCGATAAAACAATTATTCAATTCCCATCCTCGCAAACAAAATTTTGGAGGAAAAAGAAGTTGATGCGAAAGTTTCTGGAAAGTGAGAAGAAGTGTGTGAGCGTTTTGACGAGTTGAAGTGAAATTTATTGAAAAAGGGTTAAAAAAACACTAAAAACAGTAAAATTTAGGAAAAAGGAGTGAAAAAACAATAAACTGATGAAATTCAGTTAAAAAGACTGAAAAACATACAAAAACAGTGAAATTCAATGAAAAAGCGTAAAAAAACACTAAAAAACTGTAAAATTCAGTGGAAAAACACCAAAAAAATAGTGAAATGCAGTGAAAAACACGGAAAAACAGTGCCATTCACTGAAAAGGAGTGAAAAAATCTCAAGGAGGCACTAAAAAGTACAGGTTATATTTCCGATGTATACCTTTAAATAAAACTTTCTGTATATTTACAAAATAAAAGTGAGAGAGTAAAATTACTCACGCGTTAATTTATTTAAAACGTTTTAAAACGCAAACTTTTAGAATGTAAATCCGATTGACGGATTTTTGCAGCGGCGATAGAACAATTATTCAATTTCCATCCTCGCACACAAAATTTTGGAGGAAGAAGAAGTTGATGCGAAAGTTTCGAACGTGCGAAGAAGTGTGTGAGCGTTTTGACGAGTTGATGAAAAAAAAAATGTTTCCCCGTGCGTACACTAAACGTTTCGCTGAATAATCAAGCGCGCCCGGGCAAAGTTTTTGATTGGAAATTAATCGATCGGGCGCATCAATCACGAGGAAAAAAGCGTTGTTGATATACCCACCGTTGTTGTCTTATCGCGCATTTATATAGTAAAAACGGTGTGAATCGAACCGAGCCATAAAAACGCTTTTATCGAATTCATATAAAGTTGTTTTATGATGCTCATCATCATCATTATTAATATTATTATTATGCGAGTACGCTGCTTTAGTGTGTTGTGTATAATACAAAAAATCGCCATTCGTCGTCCTAGAAAAATCAACAACAACAACAGCAAAAAGCGTTGGTGTAGAGCTTTTTTGTTCGGATTATGTAGGGCATGATTTCCATTAATGAAAACCTTTTCGCTCGTATTTTGTATTATTATTATTATTATTAGACATGAATTTGCAGACAAAACAGCCGAGCAATGTTTATAGTTGTTGTGTGTATCAGCTGGAAAGAAAGTCGTAGATTAACCATACACAAGAGCTTTTTTCATGCGATGAATTGTATCCCACGATGTTGTATAAATAATTAACCAGTATAATTAATTTATCTAACAGCTTGATGAATAAGAAAACCTCGTCATAAATATGATTGCTTTAGCATGATATATAATGTATATAGTACGTTTCATTTAAAGGTATACATATGAAAATGCACTTTTTTAGTGTCTCCACAAAAAATTCTAAACAATAAAAATTTTTCTTTGCTTTTTCTTTGATTTATGGTATTTTCCATCAAAATAATTTAAGATTTTCATTTAAATTGTTTGAAAACAGAGAAGAACGCAGTCCTTCTTAATTTTCAATCATTAAATCAAAGAAAAATCGAGTGGAAATCGTCAAAAAATGTCTCTTACATGCAAAGAATAAATCCCCATCCAAATTTTGATGAAATTCAGTGTAAAAGCACAAAAGAACAGTGAAATTCAGTGAAAAAACACTAAAAACCAGTGAAATTCATTGAAAAGGAGTCGAAAAACACTAAAAAATAGTAAAATTCAGTGATAAAGAGTGAAAAAAGACTATAAACAGGTAATTCTGTGAAAAAGAGTGAAAAAAATACTAAAAACAGAAAAATTCTGTGAAAAAGAGTAAAAAAACACTAAAAAACAGTGAAATTTAATGAAAAAGAATTAAAAAACACTAAAAAACAGTGAAATTTAGTGAAAAAGAGTGGAAAAACACTAAAAAAGTGAAATGGAGTGAAAAAGAGTGAAAACCACTAAAAAACTGAAAAATTCTGTGAAAAAAATACTAGAAAACAGTAAAATTCATTAAAAAGGAGTGAAAAAATCTCGAGGATGCACTAAAAAGTACAAGTTTTATTTTCTGTAGATTTTTAAAATTCGCATAATTATATCTTATCTTGTTTTAATAATCTAGTTAATGCTTAGAGTCTAAAAATACGATGTACTTATAAATAATTAACCATCCTTAATTCATCTAACAGCTTGAGAAAAAAAAACATTCTTATAATAAAAAAGCGATTGCTTTAGCAGAATATCTATATATATTTTTTTAAAACGTCGCATAATTTTATCTTATCTAGTTTTAATAATCTGGTTGAGGGGGACGCAAACATTTGCTAATTCTTTTTTCTCTCCATATAAATGCCCGGAGAGTCGAAAAAAAGCGATTTCACCTCTCTCGGACGCTTGATGGAAAAATCAATTCAAAATGCACGCAATTGCGTGTCCTATCAAAACGCTACCACCGTAAAAAAAACGAACACCCATGGAAAATGCGTCGTCTTCCCACTGCCACAAATCAAATTTTCATTTCGACTCACACTTTCTCACTAGGTATGTTGAAACATTAATGGGACCTTTTATCACCTGGGCGATTTGATGACGCATTACGCAAGCTAGCCTACAAACGTCTATCAGGTGTAATGTGGAATTAGTTCAGATAGAATTTACATTATTAAATATAATTTTCAAACTCTAATAAAGCTGTTTCACAAAGTTGCATGATGTTAGTAAATTTGTCATGCAGTTTGCTGATTTTAATCAGATTTATTGAACGATATTATAAAAATTGTCAAAGGGTTAATGTTGTTTATTTATTTGCAGGTAAATATTTATTGATATATTTTTAAAACATACAAAAACGGAAATTATTAGATGCTTCGTTTAGATTCGATTGTATAGTAGAACAACGTTTTTGCTAAAATTTTTAAATAATAATCTTTTATGTGCTTTATGAAAATAATTAATTTGATTGCAGAAGAAATTTGTACTTGTGCATCTTAATTTAGCTGATTATGATGTATGAATTACGGATTGCGATGTTTTCATCCTATTCTAGATACTTACATATAATGTTTGAAAATAAATAATTAGATTGCACAAAGAAATTTGTATGAATGTGGCTGTTTATGATGTACGAAATACGGATTGCGGGTCTCTTTGACCTCTTCTGTACCCACCCGTATTCTAGCACATTATTTATCTACAAATATTAAATATTTTATAAAACCAAGACATACGTCTGCTTAATAAATTTCTATCCAGTCATTATTTTTGTGTAAAAAATATAAAAATAGCAAGAAAGTCTGCGCTGATTACAGATTTTTATCAGATTTGCAAACATAGCGCAAATGATATGAAATTAATAATAAATTCATCTTTTAAGCAAGGTTTCTTGATATTTGAGTATTTTTGATTAGCATTTTCAACAAAATTTACTTTTATCACAGCTTTTCAATAATAGACAAAATAGAACCGTAACAAAATTATTTTCATTACTAATTTTGTTGAAATGTACCACCGTTTATTTATTGCCTATACTGCAATCACTTTAAAGTATTCGCCAGATTTATTTATTATCTTTGAATACACCTTTTTAAACTCCACTCTACCATTTGACTGCCTTCAAACGCCCATACACAGATACACACATCCACAGAGTATTGATTCCTGCTTTAATCTCGAAAACGTAAAATTACAAAGATATTTTATGTGTATACGCGCGCGACAATACATCTTTGTGGTTGATGCGTGTTGTGTAGATTGCGTACTTTGCTTTGCTATTATGTCTCACATGTTTGCGTATTGCACCCTTGAAAGGCAAACATGTTTCAATATCTACGTATGTGACGTAATCACCCTCCACCAGCAGGAAGACAACGACGGCGATGATGATGAAGGGGAAAACCTAGCAATCCAGCTTAATGACGATCCACGTGCTAAATATGATGACTCGTTCGTTACTCGTTAGCCCGCTTTTGTTCTACGACCGAACGATTAATCTCGTTTTAAAGCGTTTTCTTTGCGGAAAGTTTCATATGTGATGGTTGCGATTCTAAAATTCTAGCGTAGGTAATTACCCATCGTCGTAATGGAATATTTACTCTCTTCTACAAGTTGTTGTCGTAGTCGAAGTTACTTCAAGTCTTTTAAGCTAAATTTATAGTTTTAACAAACTTTCTTAGTCGCTCTTTTATGCAAAGCGAAGAGTTAATAAGCAAAAATGCAATATTTACAGCTCATTGCAACATTTTAATTTGATATATTTAATCGAAGCATGGGAACACAATACAATGTATATTAAATATTGCATGCAAAGTTTGTGCGAAAACTTGAGCAGTTTCAAAAAGAAAAACTTTTTAACGGAATTTATAGTTATGTTTTCTCTTGCATGTTTAAACGGTGCGCTTTAAAAACAAATTTAAACTTTCTATAATATAAAATGGCACATACATTTACAATAATAATTTATTTTGTCATCGTATTTCACTAATAATCTCATTAAGTAATTGTATTTTGAAGATTTATCAACTTAACATTGTTATATCGCATAAACCGCAACTAAATTAAATTTAATTAATATAACATTTTGAGCTCTTCCAACTAAAATTTATAATAATAATAATAATCAACATGTCATTTTAATGGTCGTTCAATTTGAAAACATCAAGTTAATGAAAAATACTTTGATGATGGATCATTATGATGTTGTATTGAAAATATCGAAATGTAAAAAGCATGTTGTTTTACATATAGTATTTTTAGTTCTTGCAACTAAAAGTTGTAATAATAATCATCCACATGTCATTATAATGGTCATTCTATATTCGAAAATATAAAATTAATAAAAAATACTTTCACGATGGATGATATTATGTTGCATTGAAAATATCGAAATGTAAAAAGCATGTTGTTTTACATACAAGTATATATGGTATACAATAAATTACATTAGATTTAAGTAAAAATCCATGTTCAATACAGCGACGCGCGATCTATTGTTGTTATATTGTTGTAATTCGTATAACGTAAAAATGTGCATTAAAATAAAATTTACAATTTACAATGCGAACGTAAAATTTTTATGGCTGCACAATGTGAGGAATGCTCCACTTGAATTTAATACATTTCAAGTCTTCTGTTTTCAAATGTAATACAAGAAAACGTAAATTTAATTTAAAAACACATAGAAAACGTTTATATTTCAAATTTACTACGGCGAGGAAGCAGCAGCAGCAACGTCGTACAAGATAAAGTAAAAAAATTTGAAGCTAGGTATACATACTTATTCGCTTTTAGGACACACCCATTCCTCGACATAAACATGTTTGTTCAAATAAAGTATGCACAGTAGAATTGCAAGTAAATTGTCGTCGAATTTGAATTAATGTTGCATTTTAAATAAATTTTACATATAAAAAAAGCAATCATTTATGGAAACATTTTTTTTCATTGTAATGGAGAGTATTACTTTCGGCAAAAATGATATGAAATATCGTACATCATACTTTCAATGGTAAATATAAATGAATATTAAATTTACGGGAATTCATATCCAATCAGATTTGATATAAGACTTGGTAAATGTATTATAAGAAGTAAAGTTTTCTTAGATGCTAAACATTCAGAGATTGAAATTAGTTTATTATTCAAAGGGTCAATATGGAATACTGCTTTGTGATTGGAACTCCAAAGTCTATACTCTAAAGTGTCAAGAGTGTTATAGAACTCATTTTCGATCTCTGGAAATAGGTACGTAAGTAGGGCTGATATTAATTGAACTGGACATATCAGTTTTTCCTAATTTGAAGAGAATAACTAAAATCAGTATTATAATCAGGTAGGAAATAGTGATTATCAGGTGATTCCATTAGTGAAAATGGAAATTCTAGAGAAAAGCTTTATTATATTTTATATTTTTAAGCGTAAGGATCTTAATTTTACTATGTGTTTTATTATGCAAGAGCACTAAGAAAACACTTTCTTAATAATTTGAACTATAGAATAGGCGAAATTTTGAATTATCGTTAATACCTAATTGCTTTAGGTACTTATACCTAACTTTATTATTATTATTATTATTGTATAAATATAAAATAGGTATACTTAAAATTTGGTGGATATTTTTTTGAAGCGAAAAAAGTTACAAGAAAATTGAGGCCTAGACTTTTTACGTCTTAAAAAGAAACAAAAGTTTTTTTGACGAATGTAAGTCACCCTTTTTTTCTGTTATAAACTTCTTAGAATTGTTGGCGAGCCCAAATTAATGCGTTATGTCACAGAAGTGGAAGAATACCAAGTTTATATTTCTTTTTTTTTCTACAAAAACGTGTTAGGAAAAACGAACTAAAAACAAATACAAAAAATGTAGACAAATCTCAAGTAAAATGTTGTTATACATTGCAATTAAGATATATTTTTTGGCTGCAAAAACCTCTCTAATAATCAACATCTTTTGTGGACAATTTTAAATCAATGTTGCTCCACTTCAATTAAAACGTAAAGTGAGTTAACATTTAATTTGTGTGCAATTTTATAGTTTTTGTGCACTAATCATAATTATAGAACAATTGAACAAATTATGCACGAGAAGCGCAAAAATTGGCTTCATTACTACTGCATTTTCCATCGCACTTCATTCGATTAATCAATAATAAAGCGCGCATTTTTTATTATTCGAAACGAGGCGCGCTTTGTTCGATTCCCCATACAATAATGAAATAAAATCGAATAAAGCAGCAAGATATCTATTGTTTAAACGAATAATTCCGGCATGCGATGATGATGATAGCATGCGCGCAAACATTGTTCAATTAACGATGGGTTGAAAAGGAAAAATACAAGCATTGAGCGAAATGGCGAGGAGGGCAATTTATAAGACAAAGTCGCCGCTTCAGAATATTAAACTTTGTATAAAAGCTCAACTCTTTTTCATTACATGCAACACTATCTCATTGCTGCTCCGGCAGCAGCGCTTTAAAGAGAAACAATGACACTCTTGCGGATGAATGTGTCGTCGTCGTGTCATCGTCACAACACAATGGCCCAGTTTTTCCAGGAAAAATTGCATAGGAAAAATCGATGCAGTACGCAAACAGTTCAAGTATACGAATATGTGCATACTCATTTGCAGTTAAGGTGCATAAAAAAATGTGTTCTTCGCCAAATCGTTGGCGATTATACAAAATGTGCCAAGAACTTATTCAGAATACTATTAAACGATTTGCAAATCTAGCGATTCGAATTTGGTAGTTGTTAGTCGATATGCACAGGATTTTTGGTGATAAAGTCACTAAGAGTAAGTACATTGTGAGAGGTGAATTGTCAACGTTATTAGCCAATAATTTCCAGGTTTTAGGCCCAAAATATCTTCCAAAATGATATTGGCACTCTTTCGACATACCAACAAGCCCCGAAGAGACATATTTAGAAATCCAAGCACAATTTCTTAGGTTTTCTTGATGTCGGCAAGGGGTCATGCTCGTTCGAAGCGTTTTTCGCCTTCAAACCCTTTTCGACCTTGTTTTAACTGATTCCACCACTTGTAAGCATTGCTTTCTGACTAAACGTGGTCCCAGAAGATTTTCTATAAAATTTCGAACATTTCTACATCCAAAATTTCGTTCTCGAAACAAAATTTAATGCAACTTGTTTGCTCAATATTGTTATAATGGCCGCAACAATAATCAATTTTGAGTGAAAATTATCACTAGATGTCCGAGCTTGCAATCTTTCAAAATTTGAATTCAAAAATAGCTGCTTACTGGAGCCTTTGAACTGTCTTTTAGGGATATTTTTATTAATTTACTTAAAATCCATTATCCGATATACATAAATTGACTTATTATTTTTGACTAACTGACCTCAAATGCAAAATAGCTGATATAGATACTTAAAATGTTAACCGTTTAGCGTAGCAACGCGCTTATTATTATAAAAATTGTGCTTGATAAAAATGTCATCATCGTCGTGCTATTGATGGCGGACGACGTTGAAATAGTGCCGTTTAATGCACATTGTGCGCGAACAATATGCTGCCTTTCTACCAGAATCATTTCTAGCGAAAAACTTCGCTTTTGTCTTTCGAGTTACTATATATATATATATCTATATCAATTAAGCGCCAACTCAGGCATTTAATTACATTAAAAATATACTTTTCATTGAGTTTTCTGAACATTGTGACAATAATGCCACTTCGAGCGTTAAATTTTCCAACGACTGGACGTGCACTCAAAGCTGCTTGTGCTTGTGTGCGCTTAAGAAGGAATTTTAATAACAATGTTGACGATGTCAAATATTTTACCAGAACAGGTGAGAGCAAATTAAGAATCGCTGCTATAGAAAGCGCTTTATTTGTAATCTTTTTGTAAGAAAGGTAATAAATACAAGCGCGCAAAATTAAATTTTTCATATTACGCTCTGCTGTGCGCACAATAAATTTAATATGACAAAATTCTAAGTAAACAAACCGAGTGAATGACAAATAATCTACTACTAGTCCATAAGAGAAGCGCGTCCGCATGTGTAGTTTACTTCAAAGCAGCTAGTTCTTTCAATCTATAAACATTAGGAGGAATTAGATTACGCCGGTGTCCTATTGCTATGTTAGATCAAAAGTTGTGTGTGAAAAAATTGCATTTCAATGAAAGTCGAATTAAGTTTTAATTAAAAAGCGCACTCGGAGAACGAAATAGAGAGAATTGATTTGACTGCGTATATATTGATGATGCCTATTTTAATTAACTAATTAAAATGTCATAAAAAAATTAAATTTTGCTAGAGCTAGAGCTTTTTCATGTTATGGAAAGAAGCATTGTCGGATAAATGTGAAAAGTTTTATGTCGTGTATAGTTTTACTCTGAAAAGCAAAAAATTAATATTTTTTTCCTTGTGCAGAGTTTTTAAATTTTCCTTGTTTTAATTAAAGTAAAACGATATCGTTCTATAATAGGAAAATGGCAAAAGCTTATTACTATAGGGATATCATTAAAATATCAGTTTTATTTCTACAATTTTTTAATTTATAAACATTTTCTTCACAAACAGTCATCTTTTGACAAATATAAGTCACCCTTTTTTCCTCTATAAACTTCCAAATTAATGCGTTATGTCACAAAAGTCTAGGAATATCAAGTTTTTACTTTATTTTCAACAAAAACATGTTAGATAAACGGACTAAACACAATCATAAAAAACGTAGACAAATTAAGAGACATTTTTGTGATTATAATTCGTGCCTACGTACATTTTTTCGCTGTAAGGACTTTTATTAAATTCACATCTTGTGTGTGTAATTCTAAATCAATGTTGCTTTTATTCTGAAAAGCAAAAAAATATTATATTTTTTTCCTTGTGCAGAGTGTTTAAAATTTCCTTGTTTTAATTAAAGTAAAACGATATCGTTCTTTAATTACAAAATGGAAAAAGCTTATTACTACAGGGATATCATTAAAATACCAGTTTTATTTCTACAATTTTTTAATTTATAAACATTTTCTTCACAGGCAGACAGCTCATTCCACACTTTTTTTCTATAATTTCAAAGAACCTTGCAGATACGTTTGATCTTGTCCATAATAACATTTCCAGCAACACCTTTTCGCCAGAAATTCGATATTCTCTACATTATAGACAGATAGATGAAAGCGGATTTGCCACACATAGCCTTAATTCAAATATTTATTAATCAGCTATTTATCCAGCCTATCGTTCTTAGAATTCACACAAGTGCTTGCTTGCTATTTTTTCATGAAAGGTTGCCTGTTGGCAGCTACAACAACAACAACAAAAATACAACAACGCCTTTTTCATGTATGTAACATACACACACACGCTTCAAGCCGGCGTGAAAATTATAAATTCATTGCATTGCATGACTTATCTAGCGCCTGCTTTTTCCGAATGCCAACTAGCATACAAATTTAGATTAGTGTGGACGATGGAAATTGGGTGCGTGATATATCGTCGTCGCATCCATGATGATGGTAAAGGCCTTCCGATGAGAATTTTCAATGAACTATCACGTAGTAATAAAATAAAAGCTTCATGTTCGGAGAGTGCAAGCAAACCAAAAAGAAATTTATTCAAAATTTGTTAGGTAATTTAATTCATTTTCTCGTAAATGTAAAAAACTAGATAGATAATGTATTCTCAATTATAAAGTAATTGATATTTTGAGCCAATTAAAATGATTTTTTTAAAGTGAGTTAAGTTATTATGAAATAACACTTTTTTTTATTTCCTTAACTAGGATAATTGATATATAATAGCAAATGTCAAATTATTAAAAAATAATTAAGTTTAACGAGCAATCTCATTATCATATACTCAAGTACCTAATAAACTTTCAGAAAAAAATGGAGCAAAACTATCTACTGAAAAATCATTACTAAATAGCGTATTAAGCGGAAAGATATCTCTATAATGTTTTGAGTCATTCTAAATAATATTTCCTTCTATTAGTTTGATGTTTCGAATGTTTGTTGTGAGATCATGTACTTACAGCAATGCTTAGATAATTATATAAACTATGAATATGCTGAAGTTACTCTTTAAGTAGTTTATGTCAGTAGAAAGTACCTACTTATTTATTAACATATGTTCTTTTAATGGACAGTTTACCATTTCAATCACTTATATAATTTTTTAACTAAGAAATGATTTTTGCCCATGAAATGAAAAATAAACAATGAAACTTTAAACGTAGGTATGTGTGTATGTAGTAAAGCAATGTTTAGTCTGAAACTTTTTATAATTTTTACGATCCGCAGTAAAGCCGTCTTTAATTATGATTTATCAGAAGGAATTAAATCCTGCAAAGAGGTAGTAAAAAATGGGAGAGAGGGAAATAAAGCAAAAATATTTGCCTTTTCCTCTAATTATGAGAGATTTGTGAGAAAATGTTCGTTCATCCGAAAACCGCTAGATA